>WOGN01009221.1:0-10918 GCA_015342105.1 Leptinotarsa texana | reverse complement strand
TTATGCAATAGCTCCTAGACGATTTAGATGTTTGCGATGATATTATTTATTATAATAAAAATGTTTAATTCAAAGAACATAACATCAAGGAAGTTCGTTGTTGACCTACAATGGGTTAATATTATTGTAAAATACTTAGCAAATATGCCAACTGATATTACAAAATTATTTATTTTTACCGAAAAGGTAAACATATTAAACGAATTATTGGGCACAATACTATTAGTAAAGTACCATATGTCGTGGCTAATTATCTCAAATTAGAAAATCCTGAGTGTTATACGGGTCATTCTGTAAGACGTAGCTCGGCAACACTTCCCGCAGAAAACGGAGGAGACTTACTAAGCCTGAAACGGCACGGTGGGTGGAGGTCGGCTGCAATGGCTGAAGGATACATCGAGGAATCAATAGCTGATAAGAAGATAATCGCCAAATTAGTGCAAAAATGTAATTTACTGAATGAAGCTTCAGATGTTACTTTATCTTTATAAGAGTAATCAGCAAAGCCATATATGATGCTCGTTGACATACATTAAAAAAAAGGATTGGAGACATTATGGATCCTTGGTTTACATTAGTGATAATGGTAGAGATATCCGAGTGAGTATCGTCAAGAAAAAAAATTATCAGCTTCCAAAAATAATGTTTGAAATGTTTTCTTCTTCTGATGATGAATAATCCAGAAGTGAGATTCAAGCGATGAAATAATATGTTTAAAATATGTTTTTTCCGTTAACCAGCTGTCGCACCCTCTACGAACGATAACCCTCAGAAGTCGAAACTTGTGCGAGCTGAGCTAAGGACTAACGAGGTCTTATCTTTCAACATGTGTACATTGTTCTGTTAGTTGAGAGTTGGTTTTCGAAAAATAAGTTTTTAAAAAGTTTATTTTATTCAAAAACACGTGTTACAATAAAGAGGTATAGTTTCAGACTGAATATAAAAATGAAAATTCTCATAGGAATAAAACTGCAAGTTCATCTTCGTCAGCAGTGTCGAGTATCGCTGACCCATCATGAACCTTGTCAATTGTTCGTGGATTCAGACTTTAACTTGTTATACAAGCATTG
Organism: Leptinotarsa texana; assembly: GCA_015342105.1. Classification (NCBI taxonomy): domain Eukaryota; kingdom Metazoa; phylum Arthropoda; class Insecta; order Coleoptera; family Chrysomelidae; genus Leptinotarsa; species Leptinotarsa texana. The sequence continues at coordinate 9,848 of WOGN01009221.1, read as the reverse complement.
TGATATTTGTATATTATTTCTATATATGACAATATATTTATAACTCTTTGTTTTGACTTCCTACAAATATTTGTTCAAATGTATCGCGTAGCTAATATAACTATTCTATTCTATTAGTACATAATAAAACCGTTTACTTCAGCTGTTGATATATCTTCAACTAAGTCACACTGAATTTACAATTTTAGCGTATCAAGAAAATTTCGCAGCAAAGTTTAATACAACCGACAGTACTGTGGAACTGACTGCTACACCAGTTTCATCAGATTCTTCCTTCACCATTCTCACCTTATCGGCGAAGACTGATGCCGTGGCTTCCACATCGATAGTTGTATATCTAACTCCTGCGGAAGAATCGACTCCGAAATTTAGCAGCCATTTTTACTCGGGGAGTTACACAACCAATAACACCATTGTGCTTGATCAAGAAATTGTTGCAACAGCCAAGAAGGGAACTCCTATTGTAACACTGACCGGAGGTAAGTATACAGTATAGCAATTGCTTATCTGTCAGTTTCAAAAAGTCTATTAGGCTTCCAATATTTAGCGAGACCTGTGTGATAATTTGAAATAAGGAATGATAACTTGATTTTTTCATATTATACTCGACAACAGCGTTAGTGTCAAAAATTCTTTTCATACTAGTCTTAAAATGTACTGCAATATTTTAGTACTTCAATGTACCATAAAAGTGGAGTTCATACTACGTTTAAACGAAATTAGATGTTATTTCTATATTCTTACTTTTTATTAAATTAAATTAAATATTAACTGAATACATATTTTTAAATGAATAATAATTGTTGACTTTCATTTCATTTCAATTCTTTTTATTTATTAGCAGAATTGTCTGTCTTATTCGTCCGAAGCCGCTATTTAGAAACTTCAGAAATAAAAATTTTCCTCGATTAGATTTTTCAATTTATTTGTCGTATAATTTTCTGATTTAGGCCAAAATTAATATTGTGTTTAATGTTTAGACAAAATTGTGACCAGAGTGGGATATCTTCTATTATTCGGTTAATTCCTCTTAATGGGTATATCCACACAACGTTTTCAGAGAAAAGTACAATGCTACTGAATCTCACTACTGCTGAAACAATTTTTGGTAGGAGACCAAGAGCCAAATTTTTGTTTCGTTTTCAATTTCTTGAGGAGTATACTCAAATCACTGCATTAGACTGAAAGTAAAAATGGAAAACGAATACTGAATAAAAAATCGTCTCCTCGATCCAGGTATACCGAACCTTTGTTGGCCTTTACTTACAGCTGATATATCGGTGTATGAATGAAATATCGATTAGGCCAATCATTCACAAATTTGGAATCGTGTACGACATTGCTCAATTTTAGGCCATCTTTCCCGTGTGTTTCATTGGTGTTTCTGTAGCAATAGTACAAAAAGTATTTTTGAACAGTTTCGATGATCTAACATCTACAGTATACTCGTATTCGTCGAGGATATGTCTCTTAACGCTAAAACCTAAATATTCATTATACTTTTTTGTTCAATCGATGGAAAGTGCTTGATGAAGGATAAGACATTTGTTGGTGAGATCATTGTATCTATTCCATTTCGAACAGCAGTGTGGACCCCTCTCTGTTTCAATGGAAATAACGACGCACATTTATCGTATATAACATACATTATTATAAACTTGTTGTATACCTGATTTTTGTGCTATTTCAATATGCAAACCAAACGTACTACTGTAATAATCATTTCATTTAGATGAAGATAATCTTCAATGAGCCATTTTCCTGAAATACGAAAAATCTCTCACTAGCAGCGCCTCACCCAACCTAACCTAATCCTCATATAAACATGATAAAGCACAATTAAAAAATAATGTTTTCAACAGAAGATGTTCCTGGAGCAAAACTGAAATTTGCAACTGTAAAGAATAACAATGTTGTAACATTAAAACGTTGGCTTGCATGCCGTAATTTAAAAGTAACTGGAAAAAAAAATGAATTGATAGACAGGACTCTAGTAAATGAGTAGCGGTAGATTCAAACTGTGATAGAAGAAATTTTAAATAATTATGAATTTCATATTTATTTCGGAGTGAAATATGAATCAAATATAGATGGTAATGAAGTAAATTTAATTAAATATAATAAATGAACATGTTTTAATAAACGATTGAGAATATATCTCATTCTAATCAATGGTAATTAATTATGAAAAATTTACTATTCATTTTATGTTTAGAGCATACCTGTGAATATTTACTTATTTTTTGCACTGTTAAATCCACTCTCCTCCAAGCATGTATTCATAAAACCTCAATAATGAGGTTTTATGAATGGTATAAAAACACGTTTTCTTCCGGATATCAATTATCTGACGTACAATTCGTAAAACAGGAATTCTTTTTTGGCATTATACTAGCACAAAATATTGTTTTATATCAGATTTATATTTTTAAATAATAAATTAATATTACGTAAATAACACTGCTTTACATGTAAATAGTTTATGTTTGTCTCTACTACTAGTGCTGCCTCTCGTGAAACGTTCGCTGGACTATTCTCAGGAAAAAGCCTCATTATAATGGTCAGGTAAAACGTAAAATTCAGGAAGGTGAAATACGCACAACATTTTTTATTGCACTAGAATATTATTTCAACCCCAATCAAAAACAAGTGAGTTGTGATCAGTAAAAGTTATATTTTTTATATTCTTTGTGACATAACACAATCGAATTTATTGCTGCAGTTTCATCATCGACAATTTCTATCTTTTGATATGTAGAATTTGGAACCTCTGGTGAGAAATGAATATATTGAAAACACATTACTTTCACCAAAACGCGTGCTGTGACAATCATCCGCTGGTGAGAGGAAAGTATTTTCAATATTTTCTATATTGAAATCTTCATTCAGCTGCATTCTATCGATATCACTGTCTTCGTTAAGGTCAATTATACTCGTGACGGAAATAATTTCATTCATGTGTTGTTTTCATTCCAGAAATGACATGTTTCATCAATAGATTTCACCATATCTCTGCCATTACTTTTTCTAAGGCTCCTTTGCATATCTCTCTGAAAGTCGTCACAACTACCAATATCGTCCTGACAATCATGGAGTACTTCCAAATATCCCAAATATGTTGAATGGAAGAAAATTGATAATAACAAGGAGGATGAACCTATGATATGATCCAAAACCAGACGATGTTGTTTTGATCTACCAAGGTATCCAAATCACTCAACTATCATATTGAGGGCAAGATCGAAAATTAACGTTCCTTTCTTTCCAATGCCCCTTCCAAGAAGATATCTATAGGATCGACACAGAACTCAATCCTCGGAAATCAAAAGTAAACGAAGCTTCTCAGCTCCTCAAGGCGATGAGCTTTTACTGCAAAGCAACTAGATGAACTTGAGTTCCAACACCAGCCAGCGCTATCTCGATCTGTCAAGGTCTCATCGGTGGTGCTAGGCTGAACCACTCAACTTAGGGATCCTAGTTCGTCTTTGATATTCGAGGATTGGGTCTAATCTCGATTCCATAGACATCATTTCCGTAGAGGGAATAATATTATCGACTATGTAGCGTTTTCATGCTATTAACTCAATAGTTTTCATATCAGAGCATCATTCGGAAAGACATTCATCTCTTTATTTCAGTCAATCGTTCATTTCAACTAATAAGTGGGTGTTCTATCAACAACCTTCGAAATAATTATCTATGGTTCTGTAAAACTCGTGTACTGGTAGAACAGGCCTAATATGCGCGCATATTATCATTTTGCCTTCTCTGTGCGATATCTTGTCTCAAAAACGTCTGCTATTTTTTGTCATTCCACTTCAGTGATGATGCTTTCATCAATTTATATACTGTATTCCCAAGTTGATTGATTCTGGTACATTCGCTAGATTTGAATGAAGCCTATTTTGGTTCTTTCAACTCAGATTCACCATTATCGTGTTTATCGTCACTTTAATTTATTTACACTTATTCCAGACGTTTCACATATCTCCAGTTACAATATGAGAGATACACCTTTATTCTTTCATTCAGTAATATTGTCGAAAAAATTTGAAATATTTTCATTAAGGTTCTAACACTACAGCATATTGAACGAACACGAAATTCGTAGAGGGCGAGAATCAATGTGAAATAAACTGTATTGAAGTTGATTTCCATGCCCGGCTAACATGCAGCTGGGAAGGCCGTTTTGTTCACAGGAACTCACCAATCTAGTCAATAACAGTATCCGGAAACACATAATAGTAGCACAGAAAACTATGGAAAATATTGATAAACAATTAATAATAATAGAGCATATGTCTCGCAATGATAGATAAATGCCGGTTATTGTCACACTGCTATCCACTTCTCGTGAAGAATGGGAAATAGTATTTGTTAAAACTCAATAATACACTTTATTATATGATTTTCAATATAAAAGGTTTTACAAAAATCGCGACAAGTGTTTCGCTATACAGCATGCTCAAGCGTAAAATGATAAGTTACTTCTAAATTACAACTATTTCATATCGATATTATTAAATGTTCCGCCATTTTGTAGTAGGTGAAGATATTGACTTCATATTTTAGGGATGTAAAGTATTCGTCAGGATCTTTAAAACGATGTATCACAAAACCCCCCTTTCGATTTAATTTTTTTCCCAGATGGCGCCCATTCGCCATCTTGACAGTTTCATCTGTCAGTTTCACTTCAAAATGAAGTATTCATGCATTAATTTCATTATCCCAAATTTCAATTTTTTGAGTTGACACGTTCAAAAAATTAAAAAAGAGAGACATTAAAGAAATGCACTCTATACTCGTGAGTTTCAGTAAATTCTCTTCATACATGCATGCTTTCCATAATCATAGGTTCATTTGAATATATACTGTGGAATTTTTTAAATAGCATTAGTAATGTCAAGAGTAAGAAACTAACCGATTACTATTTGAAAGTAAAAGTTGAAGTGGTCTTCTTACATAAGTAACCCAAACACATCCAATCAATGTATCAACACTATTCTTGAATGTACTTCTGCTATCTACAATTTCCTACGCTTCCAGATTTCAGCCATCACTTCAAAATAGACCTCACTAATGGAAGTTACACGATCACGGTTTCCAAGGAGTTAACAGGATCCGACATGAAATCTTTAACGTACTTAACATTCACCTTGACAGCAACTTTGGCTGAAATAACCGACCAGGCAGCTCTGATAATAAAACTTCCGGAACACCAACTTCTCTTCACGAACAACCTTTATGATGCAACTTACGATGCTGATGCCAACACTCTTTCACTTGACGATAACAATCCTATCGCCTTCACTACTGCGGTGGAAATTACCTCGATAGAGGTCGATGGATGTAAGTGTAGTTTTCGGAAATGATCCGTGGTTTTTTTAATTGGAACAGGGATAACCTAATTTGATTTGTATGGTAGTTGTTTCTTCTCTAGAGAAATAGTGTCAACAAAATAGTAGCTGTCATTGTTATAGATATTGTACTCCATTATTATTAATAAATCAGTTTTGGACTTCTTTTGTCTGAAATTGGTATTTAGTAATTGGTATTCAATTAGAAAATGAGTGAATTCGAATAATAATTCACTAGTTATAGAATATCGTAATAAACAAATGAGAAAAAAATAAATAAAATCGTCCTCGAGGCATGACTGGGTCATTTCTGATTGTTGAAGACCATTCAGAAGTTGGTATTTCTCGTCCTTGTTGAGTTATGCTCCTTGTCAAAATTTCTATTTTCAATTGCAAAAAACTCATCTTCCATAAAAGATCCAAGGCACTTTTTGTGAAGTAAATCGAAGGACTGAACTGAAAGTTTTGATAATACTAGTTAAACTCATCAGTTTCTATGTAGAAAGTGGTTGATAAAGCACTTCAATTTTTCAAGAGAAATCTATTCAAAAACGACGACCAGGAAGATAAACAACTGTCCATAATTACTATTTACAGCGAAGAGACAAATTATTTCCGCAAGACGAAGACCTGTCGATGGGTTTGCTATTTTCATCGATTTCAGCCAATATATAAATAGTGACTTGGAAAAGTGGCTACTCTAGAAGCCCCAAAGTTGGTTGAGATATAACCTGATTAGACATTCACAAAGTCGTGGAATTGAACATCTGAATAGAGTGAGACTTTCAACAATACTCACAATTGTTGCGGAAGCTCACAACGAATTACTGTTTCTAGGCGTAATAGTGAGAAAGCCAACAAGAAAAGGAAAACATGTATATACACAAAAATTTCGGCTTTGGAACAGCATCTGAAGTATGTATCCAAATACCACCAATATACCAAGAGAGGAATTCAAATTGATGAAGCATGCAGGCAAATCTCGACAAGAAACTTGGCCATATCAAATAAGATGTCCAACAAAATGGTTACTACAAGGAGCTGGTAAAACAGATCTTAGCTAGAAAAGAAGCCGTTACACAAGCAGTGACGTCAAAAAACTATCGAAAAGGATAAAATGAATTGGATCTACTACATTATGAGGACTTTTTTTTAATCCAATCAAATATACCATTAGTAACCTCAGAAAACTCCGCCACCAAATCAGGATAAAGTGTTTACTGGATAGCGTGTATGTTGCATCACTCCGTTGGAACTACGTATTGGTTAATATATGAAAAACACCCAAAGAGGAAAGACTATTATCGGAAAAAGCTGAATATGTTTGGACCCGCAAACAAAACATGATGTGGTCTAAAGAAGGAGCAGAAGGAAATTCAAAGTAACTGCTAACATTTCGACAACGGAGCATTTTACGTATTCAATGAACAGGGGCATTGTACCGAAAAACGACGTAATCCGAAAAAAAAACGAGAAAAGCGCATCCAAACGACTCAAAATAAGCACACAACACCTCAACTCTGTGCGTCGCGTCATTAGGTATCGATTATAAAGGATCCCAAAGCATCAGGAATGAACCAGTCATTACTCGAAAATGGTGAACTTTGGAAATCGAGTGGTCATGAAACAGCTCAATTTGAAATCTCTATAATATTTTGTTTCCTTTAATTTTTTATATACTGTTAACATTAGGCATTAGGCAATTTATTTCCTTCATGAATAAAATTGTTATACTTTTTCATTTCATACTCTGAGTATTTCGTGATAGTATTTCTAATACCTCATTCATTTATTTTCTGTTAGATTTCAAATCTGTCAATACTTTTTTAGACAAGGAATTTCTGAACCTTCAACATTAAAATCGGTATTTGATCTACAAACTATTTCCATTTTTCATAACTCACCAACTATATATGAGCATATGAACAACATTTTCTAACAAAAATATTTTGTCAGGATCCCTTTTGAACATTACCAGTTTCACTTGCATAAGTATTTTGACTTTCGAATAATGTTATATTTGTCAGATATGTAATAGACGTTAAACCCAGAATTTTGAACATAAAAAACTCCGAAATATTTTCAAAATATCAAAATATATTGATAAAGTAACTCTATGAAGAAGAATCTATACAAGGTGTTGAGTACTTTTTACCATATTATTTTATCAATAACAACCACCTCACAAATTAACTGATGAGGAACACCTTGGGAATATTGAAATTTGATTTGGTTGGTCATAATGAAGAAATAACTTGAATATTAACGCAGGGCGTTAACACTCTCTTTTAAATAGTTCCATTTTCAATTCAACTGAAAAGAATCTGGTTGTGATCATAGAAAAAAATTCCTATACAGTATATAAGAATATTTGCAAAGTAATATTTCAATACTCCAGAGATGATTAAACTGAAGTTCGTCGATTATGAATTCTTCAACGACATTGTATGATAATAATAGACATAAATCTGAGCTTAGGACTTCACAATGTTTCTATATTTCTTTGTACAAAAATCAGTTCAAACCTGAAATCATTTCTGTTCCAATTTCGAAAACTTCGAAGCAGTTTTTCAAACGAAGTTCGGGGGAAATCATGAACTTCGAATTTTCAGCGTACAGTGAAAACTTTAAAGTTATCTATAATGAAACAAGCAAGACCTGTGAAGTGTCCATTGTAACTCCGTTACCGGAAAGTGCAGCATCTCAAAATATAATAACTCTAACTATAATCGTTAGGGATTCTTACGAATTCGAAGCCTGGACCATCTTGAAGATAAAAATAACAAAAAATGTTAAGGAAGCTCCACAATTTTCCAGATCAGTCTATAAAGCTGAGTATCCAAAGTTGGGGAGCGGATATTTCGATTTTGATACTCCAATAGAATTCGTGAATGTTGTAGATATTGAAAAAGTTGCAATCGTTGTGGCTGGTGAGTAGAAAAAAACCAAAAAACAGGGTATCTCGTAAGTCATGGTCCAAACTGATCATGGAGTCCGAATCATCACCGTTTTCGAGTAATTTCAATATTTGTGATTTTAACGAAAAAAATCGTTTGTTATAGATATAAATTAAAATTGTAAAATCCCATGGATATTTCAAATAATTTAGAAGGATATAATAGGAATGTTAGACTTTCATTTGCAGTTGTCAAATTTCCACTGGTTAGAAAAATACTGAGACTTTCAATAAATTGATGGATGTAGCTGTTACTACGTGGTAGGAGATCATGATGAAAAGTGAAATCAAAATTTCTATGTTTTTTACCACTTTTATTTGTAACTAACGTTACTGCAGCTTCGTCCTATATGGAAATTCTCAAACTTAAACGATATTTTTGTGATTTTCTGAGAAATCGCTACACATACTAAATGAAATTTTCTCATCGGAAATGATTTCCAGTGTTATCTCCTTCAATTTGAACCATGAATTATGATACACCTTGTATACCTGTGAAAGAAAATAACACAAACACGTACACACACACACACACACGAATAAGCAACACATAGTAAGTACACTTCACAAAATTCATGTATCTATCTGAATTTCATAGGCTACCAAGATAACTTCGAAGTAGCACGAGTGTCGAGTAAATGGCAATTGAACATCAAGACACCTTTGGATGATTCTATTCTAGAAAAAGAGCTACCAATTGTTACAACTCTGAATGCAACGGAAGAGGGAAATGATTTGATAGGATCCTCTGTTTTGGTGGTGGAATTACCGAAAATCCCTCAAGAGGGACCCGAATTTTCAGAACCGTTTTATACAGCAGTTTATCCAAAAAACGGGACAGGAGTCATAGAATTGCCACTAAGCTTTAAAAATGTTGACGAAAAAGTTGATATTGAAATCACCCTGAACAGTAAGTAGACAGTACATGAAGATTTAGTTACAAGTTATGTTTCTTTGTAACATAGTTGCAGAAAGTTTCGTTAATTGAGAGACGTTTTATCATTTCCTACCATCAATGTGATATAATTATGTTGCGTTGGGGAGAAAGTCAAAGAAATTGACTCAATGAATACTTACATTTCCATTTGGAAGCATTTGCTGAACCCTATCAGCTCTTTCAAGACTTTCCTTTCATCAGATCGATTTTTTAAACTAACATTGAATGCTCCATATCCTTGGCGGTGTTAGCTTACCACTTCGGTAACAAAAAGTTTCTATTTCTTTCGTACCGTATGTATTTATTAAATTTATATGTACATTTCTCAAGTAAATTCAAAAGGATTTCACGAAAAAATATTAACGGAAATTGAATAAACGAAATTCATCGACCTCGATGTTTAAAAGTTCCAACAATAAAATGATTGACAAACTCAACTGCACATCTTATTCTGTACCATTTCACTTTGAGGAATTTATTGATTGATCTCTATCAGTTTATTATAATTCATCATTTCCATCAATTTACCTTTCTGAATTGCATCAAAAAATTGTTCAAAACCACGATTTTATGGGAAAGAAAGTTTTTGGCTTTCTAC
>WOGN01009219.1:0-10919 GCA_015342105.1 Leptinotarsa texana | reverse complement strand
GTTTCAGAAAAAGATAAAATGTTTTTCAATTAAAATTCATTGTAGAAATCGCTCAGAGCAATGGAAATATGAAAAAATATGAAAAGGTAACTAAAACTGAAAAAAAAAATCTCTAAAAACTCTACGGTACATAAGGAGACTTGAAAGTTGCTATTGTGATTTTATTTAACTCAGGCAACCAATTTCCAGGGCCGTAATTTAAAAGGGAATAATTCACCCAATTATAATCAAATATTACCTGAACATCCCGAAATATATAGTAAAATTCAATTTCTCAGTATGAAGTGAACATCTACGATCCAAATTATGTAAATGTATAATATATATTCCTTATAATAAAAACTTGACTTCATTACCTTCTCAGTAAGTACTGAAAATATTGCTCTACATACTTCTGGAATAATTTGACTTATTGTGCACTTGGGTGTTCGAATAAATAACTCAGGCTGGTAAAAAAATCACCTACAGAAAAGATACCAGTAGGATGGTTAGTTTTTTCGTTTACTCATTGTTGAGGATTAAAAGGCAGGTTTCCAGATTTTTGATATACCTATATATTGGTAGGATGGATTAAAATATTCACATATGATTTCAAACGCTGAAAACCTGTCTTTCATCTAGAACTATTACTGTCAATCGTTGATATATAAAACAAACTCAAATACAATTAACTATCAGCTTACTCACCAGATGCCAAAAATCTTAATTTTACAGCAAGTCGCTCTCGCACACGGATAGCTTTTCTGAATTTGGTGTCTTGTTTTGATACTAAAGGCGTTATTTTGTTAACCAAATTTTCAAAATCAGACAATGTCATGCCAACAAAATATGCACCGTGTTCTTCGCGTTTTAAAATCCACTCTCGAACCCACATGGATCCTTTCTTCCCTTCTGATCATAGATTCATTGCAGATTTCAGCGATATCTGAGTATGTCGTACACATATATACGCTACAAATATCAAGTCATTTATTTCATATGTAAACAGTCACTGTAATTTTATGTCGGACATTTGATACTTATGTCTTGACACAAGTGTCAGATGTAAACGTACCTTAAGATAAATGTTTTCAAACCGGATATTAAAATGTCAGACAGAAGAAAAGACTATTGATATATACTCTGATAGCCGAGATGCTATAAAAGCAATTTCTTTCATGCAGGTCAATTCCATACTGGTCTGGAACTGCCTAGAAAATGTTGTAAAGCAACCATAAGAGATTAAATGAATGTCTATCTGAATATCTATCTATCGAAGATAAATGTTTTCAAACCGGATATTATAATGTCAGGTCAGACAATTCCGCTTTGTGCTTCGATAAGTTTGTTGGGGGTTAAAATTGACACTAATATGTCACGGCATATTCATGTCGCTGCAATTGCAAAGTTTGCTTTTCGAAAGCTTGAAACACTGTCCCGAACCAGAAAACTGTTCATACCTCAGCAACTTTTGATGCTTTATAAAGCTCAGCTTTGGAGTACTGTTCTCGTGTATGGAGCTCTGCCACTATCAATTCCCTGAAGTTGCTTGGTTTCAGCCAGAATAGAGCCATCCGCATGGTTGGAGACTTGAATAACACGTGAAACCTTGGTAGCCTGGATCATTAGAGAAAGGTTGCAAATGTGTCTCCCTGCTTTTGATACTTTCACGAAAAGTATTCAAGTAACTTGATTCCACCAAGAGCGGTACATACCAGAAATACGCGATGGACTGTGGCTGCTCATCGTTTTGAAATTCAACTCAGTACCCCTCGAACTCCACTGTTGAAGAACTCTTCCATCTGGAGAACTGCGATGAATAAACTTCTTGAGATTTTCTGTAATACTTGTGTTTTGTCTTGTCAGAAAAATAAAGTTGCCAAAACCTTCCTTTCCCAAATATTATAAACGATTTCAAAAAGAAATGAATTCAAAATAATGTCCCTGGACCAAAGAAGAAATCTATCTGCGTGTATGTTTCTGTACAAGGTGATCAATAGTAAGTAAATTAAACAGTCCCGAAATTCACTTATCCCTTTCAATGTACCTGGGCGGCGTACTCGTACAATACTTATGTTCAATATACCAAATTCACTCTTGATTTTAAGAGCTCCTCTCGTAAGTATTATGAAAGTAATCAACAGTTACAATGTATTTGTAAATGTAGATTTTTCTCTACCTCCTAAAGTTTTTTATACAGTAATTATTAATCATATTCTGAACATCTCCTTATTAAATGTTACAGATCTCAAAGGATTTTTCGATATTCTCAATATTTTTATTGTGGATTGATTACAAGCCCCTGCAATTCATGATCCATTATGTTTATGATTCAGGTTCATAGTATTTTTTGTAAAGCTGTTAACCATAAAATAAGGCCGTCTTGGCCTGTTTGGTTAAAATCAAATAAATAAATAAATACTGTAATCTGTTGGTCAAGTAGGAACGTAAAAGGTTGATAGCAATTTCTTTGATGCCATACTAGCTCAATTTCTCTGTAAGTTTGGCATGCGATACAGTCGAAGGATTTCGTCAAGCCGCATAATGTAAGTGAAGTATGCTTGCCTTGATTGAGACCTTCGACTATTTCTGTAATAACATTGGAAACAGCTTTAGTTGTAGATTTGTTTTTACGAAAGTCTCACTGGGATTTATTAAAACAGCCCATTTCACCTCCGCCAAACTGGTCGTTTAAACGCGCGTCGCGTAGAGATTGCAGTTCTAGTATTTGGAAACGGTGCTAATTTTGAATTTATTCTACGCAGAGGTCTACAAATGTCGAAAAGATATACCTACATATGTAGATCTACAAAAGAAAAACAATATGCACTGAATGGTTTTGTCATATCTCATAGGAATTAGGTAGCTTTTTCGATGAAAGTTCCCTCGTAGTTGAGTTCTTGTTTACCGTTTGAATGATATAAACTCGTAGTATGTACGACGAATCTATAATAGATTTAACGCCGATGACAAATTTCGTGTAAGAATAAATACACACAGTGTAAACGAACACTGATTCTCCGCGAAGAAAGAAGGGTCATTTCAGTTTATACGGTAATAGATCAGATGAGAAGCGGTGAAGAGTTCGACTCAACTTGACCATGGACTCCAGTGTTAACACTTTCACTGAATGGTGATTCCTTATATGGCGCCCTGGATCTTGCACGGCCCACCTTGACACGAACCACAAATGAGGAATTGAAAAAATCGAAAAACAATGATTCACCGTATATTCTAATCGCAGTCAGGTTCCAGAAAAACATTGAGGAGGGCAGTTATTTTGAAATTGATGCAACAGTTCTTGCAAAATATGATTGGTTTATTCAAGTAAAAGTGATATTTGAAATGTTGTTGCATTATTTCAGAAACTACTCCTTATATTCTATTATACTCTTAATTGGATCACCAATTGAAGGGCGTATTTTTGACATTGTAGACAAAATAAGGACTAGATCAATGTGCTGAGCTTGAAAATAGGAATTTATGAATAAATTAGATTACAATTTTGATTTGTTAGCAGAATCATAAAGTATTCGATTGAGAAGTGCAATGAGTTGCTAGGATACGTTACTAAAAATGATTTATTTATCATACATTCGCCTCACAGTAATGAAATAACCATGAACGTTTTTTTTTACAGAAAATAATAATAAATGAATTTATTGACAGCTGAAATAACATGATATAATATGGAGAAAAACAAAATACAAATTTATCAATAGGATACAAGATTCATTCTTCCTCTTGTACCTTACAAATAAAATGAAAAAGATGAAAAACAAAAAAAATAACAAAGGACCTGAAATTGTCATAGCGGGTACAGCATTAAATTCATGAGGCGGATATCGATACAAACATAAGGATACTACAAATATTTTAGCTATGGCCTACAAGAGCCAATGTGTCATAGAATATATTCGGGTATTATTAATTTTTCAGAAGGTGTTTTTTCAGGCAGTACCTGAAACTGGAAACAGATTTCGACCGAAAAGAAGCAGTATTAGCAGGTATTTTAATTGAATAAGGTTGGGAACCGATGTTTTGAAATAATGCATTGGATTTTAGTGTCAATAGCTGACACTGAAATTGTTTTCTACTGTAGCCGTTGTGATTACTTACAAGTGAGTTGGTTTGATATACCGGAGATGACAAATAACTATAGTAGTTGACATGATCATTATATATCGAGATAAAAAAACAGCTCTGGCTCCTGTTAAGGAAATTCAGTAATGGAGGACAATAAAGTCCAAATGACCTTCCCCCACCCACTCTCCTTAAATTATCTGTACAATCTCGTTTTCAAAAACCGTCTACAGTTGTGTAGGATGCAAAACCCAAACCAGTTGGTGGAGTCCTATATTTGGAAATTATAAACACGCAGTTACTATATCAAGTAGACCAAACCATTCATGGATAAAACAATGAGATGTTTCGAGTTTAATTTTCGTTGAAATTATTGTTGTTAATTTTTCAATTCGGCTATAAGAATTTCAAATAAAATGTTACTCAAGTTTTACGTTATCAAATATACAGCCAATACATCAATTTCTGGTTGTGAAAAATCAATTATCTCATTCAGGTTTCCTTTATATAAAATCACGTTTTGTCAACTCACAGAAAAAAAAACCTTTATGAGACGTTTTCTGAATCCCTTCTTTATTTCTTTCAGTCAATAACTTATCATTTTTTATAATTATCTTTAATACTTTTTGATGATTTTCACATTCACACATTAACAAGAGATGTGAGAAATAAAAAAATACAACAGCTGGAACAAAAACTGAAATAAGCAACAAACTATTTAGTACCAGGAGATATTCTCAAAACTTTCTTGATTATTGTGTTATTCCATTTTAACAACTTTCAATCCCTTCTAATAATACAAAAATTATGACAACTTATTTTACTGAGATAGTGATTGAATGATGAAAAGGAGCATACTTCAAGTTGGATTTATTATAAAGCGGTAACAAGTTCCTCAGAAGGAAAAAATGTTTCAGCTTTAACTCCTTCATCTTTATACAAAAAAATGCATGAAAATGAAGAAATGAAAGTCAACACTTTTGTTTTCTAAAAAACTAACCTCTTTCAAAAATGTCTCCTGGATTGTCATTATATTATGAATGTTCGTTTTCAATTGTTGCTTGAGGAACCTCCAACATTTTATTCCATATTTTTTGTTTTCTCTTAGTAATTAGGTGGACTGTTAATGGGCTCATTAACTTGTCGATAATACAAATGTGTGTCAAATGAGCGTCATTATGCTGTAAGTGAATTCCTAAACTCCATGTATATGTTTTGATTGTTGTTGGAATGGTTTGCTATTTTAGTAGTATGTATTTTCAGCGGTACTTTTGTTAAGCTATTATTGTGTTTTTGAAGATTTAGAGAAAGACAGAATGAACATAAGTTAGTTCATTCTTATAACCACTTACAAATAATTATTTTCAAACATAATTATGACGGCTTTCTCAAAGGTTTTTTGCTGATATGCGATAAAAAGGACAGCTTCTGCTGATAAGGTAATTTATGACTTCTACAGATGGTTCAAAGACTTAGAGGAAACTGATGATTCTCTTCTTTACATCATTTTCAACCTGAATCATATTGGGGTAACGTAAGTATTTTGCCCATCTTTTCGAAAGAAAAAAGGCCCTACTTATATGTATTATTTCTGTTTATGAAGTATTTATAAATATATTTTTTCATATCCTATTTTATTAAAACATTTTGGGGATTATACTATTTATGGAAAAAAATATTCGCATGTTTTCATTTTCAATATTTCTTCAAAAATATTTTATTATCTTCAATATTTTACGTACTATTATAATTATGGAAAAATGTATTTGACATTTTTCCAGAAACAGTCGATTGCCATGAAACTATATTTTTAGTGAAAATTTTCGATGTTTGTCGTAGTTTTGGAGGAATTTGCAATTTCAATTTTTCGACAATTCAGAAAATTGCTTGTTTATTACTATTGTATTGTATATATTGTATTCTAATTATCAGAACATCGAAGGATTCCATCATTATAGCATTGGCGTATATAACCTTCATGTACATTGAGAATGATAATAATAATAAAAATGTTATTTATTTCAAAGAGAAGTACAAATAAATAAACAGGATACTCGATAAGAAAGTGAATTGTATGTTATGTGAAAATATGAATTGTTCATGGAAATGAACAAAAGTGAACCAAAGACAGAGATTTGTGGCAAATTTGAATTAACATTTTTATTGTCGTTATTAATTTTTTATGATTTTTCAAGAAAGATATGAAGAGAGACAGGAATAGGCTTGAGGTAAGTAGAATACACGCTTTACAATTCAGTTATCAGAAAAAATAACTGGAGAAGCAAATTGTATCCAAACTATTCAACAGAAAACACTTCATAATCAAATCAAATAGTTTTTGAAGTATTCAAAGAGGTCTATATAGTTTTAACGAAAAAATATCGATTATGAAATTACTTTTTGAATATTTATTTATCGTGAAACTTTGAAATAGTTGATTTGTATTTTCTTCAATTCGAGATGAAATTTTAAAACTACTTGCATCCCTTAAATTTACATTAATGAACTAAAAACTAGTGGCATTTTGAAGGCAAACTATTCATTATTCTCATTTCTCTCTATATTAAGGCGCACCTCTGTTTACTTTTGAAATTTCACCAACTTCGACAACGTTAATGTCTGCTACTCGTAATAAACAACAACTTTTCGCACTGTATTTTGAACATAGGGAAATCACTAATAACTAGAACTTACGTGATGCTGTGACACTGCATGATTTTTATAAGATCCTTTGAAGAAAACACGTTAAAATCGCCCAAAATACTAAGTGAGCAAAGAGCTCCGACCAACTAGCGATACGAAAACTAAACTGAACTGAACTGCAGGGAATGAAACAGCACATACGTTTGTATCTGAACAACGCAATGCATTAGAAACTTCGGTCGATTATATTCCTCGTGTAGTGGGTGGATTCCAGCTTGATTGCAGCTGCATGTAACAAGAGTCCTACGCTCTGTTATTGGTGGAGTTTTACAACGCGTTAGCCAATCTTCTGAGAAGCATTTTTCAGCTTTCAATTTCAATTTATTGAAGTAATATAATCGGTTACAATATCGTATCGTGGTAAGAGTGATTGTAATAACATGATCAATATCAAAAGTAAACTATATACAAATATGTGTAGATCATGCGAAGAAGTAACTTTCAGACATAAACTGAAAGAGAAAGCCCTCCTGAAACAAACTCTTTTATACGAACGGTGAATTATACGAAAAACACTTGTCTCTATTCCGTTTGCATTCCAAACATTCATATAGGATCGAATCAGATATCATTCACAGGATTCCTGCACAATATAATTAATGAAACGGAAAAGTTACTTTTGCAGGATCTACTCATATTTGTATAGAGTTCACTTTTTGAAATTGAAAACTTCCTTTCTATCTTTGGAAGATTCCCACATTTTTTGTATCATTATGGAGAAGTAGAAGGTCAAAAGCTTTCTTTCTCAAAAATTAATCTCTCCTAAAAATACTCTTTCAATTTGCCAGCGTAATTGAAACAGAACTGGCTGGTATCTGAATCGCCACAAAAGAAATAACCAGGAAAGGAATTTCTGGCAAAAACATTATAATCTGCACTGATAGTAGACAAGCCTTATTAGCCTTGAACAGACAACATGTTACCTCAGGGATAATATTACAGGGATTAATATTTAGCCAAAGCCTCGGTAGATAATAACATTATCCTGAAGTGGGTTGAAGGACACGACAGGAGTAAAGGTAATCGCATTGCTGACTCTTTAGCCAAGGAAGCGGTTGAACTAAGAATTTTAGGACTCCGTCCTACAGCCTGATGACTTCGACAATGGCGGAACTAGCCAAACGTCACACCCATGCTCAATCCCTACAGAGATGCGATGAAATCAAAAGATGCAGTCTCGTCAGGATCATCCTGGGCGACCCTGGAAAGCTGGCGCCGAAGAAATATCTGGCAGATTTCTGACTGGCCCCTGTCAACTAAGGAAACACTCATATTATGGGGTTAGTGGACACACCTTAGTATCCACAATCGAAACTTCGGAATATTCAAGAATCCTTTCTTATTGCACATCTACAACATAAAATGAACCTATATTCAAAATTTCAGCTTCCGAAAATATGGTGGGACGGAGAAACACTAATTTTCATACGTTAACGCGTCATTTTCAACTTCTCAACTGCGCAAAGTCCTTCTCTGCTGGAGGCATGTCCAAAGAATCAAGTAGAGTGTCTATCTTCCCAAAGTAAAATAATAGTAACCGCCCCTTTTGTTAGCGTTTTTTTTTTGAGTTTTTTGATATGTCTGATGTTTCAGAAGTATTTGATCCAATGGTTGCTGCCAAAATTATCATTGGGTCACGGGTTTGGAGGGTCCGATAGTGATTTTTTTCATTATGGAAGATTATCTATGCAAAACGTTTGCAAAATCAGGTAAGTCGATAGGGTTATCTGATGGACGATAGTCCATTAACAGATAAAAATACAGAAATACCAAAAAAAAATTCCTTTCAGATATTTTTTTGTACACGAACCACTTTGATAAAAGCAATTTTTTCAAAGTTGTCATTTCCATTACCTAGAAACTGATCTCAGAAAGCTATATTAACAAAAAAATCATTTCTACTCCATATGGAAGAATAGTAAGTTGTTTCCATTACCAGCCCGGACTTATTTTAGTAACCCACAAACTCAAAAAATAAGCAAATATTTGAAAAATCCGGGGTGCTTACCTTTTTAGCAAACTACTAAAGAGCATTTGGAGCACGATAAATCCATATTTGAAAAGGTTTTAACGTTTTTTTCTGTATTTTTCACCGATAACATTTATACAATTGGACCAATCACTTGAAACTGGGGACGATGAGGATGATATATCTGTATTTAAGTAGTAACTGCCGATAAATATTGAAATTTTTTCCCTGATATTGATTATTTATCATTCAGTTGGAAGTGGAAATATCAGTGATTATTTTTTTCCATACATAGAAAAGCTAGCGTTTGAATTCACTAGAACTGTTTAATCGACTAAAATGAACATGTGACTGACACGGTTGATTTTCCTGGTAAAAAGTCCGAATAATGTTTAGCAAGCTGAGCCTTGGCTTCAACAGTATTTTTTTTTCGCCAAAAGCAATGCTTCATTGCCATGCGGAATTCCTTTCTATTCATTTTCTTCGAACTAACAAAAGTTGCTCCACTCAAAATGTTCTATCCCACAATCTAATAATCCGACAGCTGAGAAATTTGTACACATATCTATTGAAAGTTAGAGTTAAGTAAAAATCATATGTCCACGTCCAACCCACGTAATATTTCAGCAAACTTGCAACACCTCCAGAAGCTAGGTTTATTTGATCGAGTGTCGAGTGGTCGAAACCTTGAAGGTTGCGGCGGAAAGTTAAATAGACTCACTCACTTTGGACCTTAACCTAACACCTCCAGTTCTTTCAAAAAAGTTAGTATTGCTCTGCAAACCAGGTCTTCAAAACTTATCTCTCTGTTGGATGAAAATGTACGACCTTTCAGACTTTTTCTTAACTGTGTCGCACGGAGTCAGATCTGGTGAATAAGGGGGTTGCAATTCAAAACCTAAATCAAGAGTTGTTAGCATGCCAATATGCTATATGTGAGAAACAAAATATCTGTGGACATCTTCATTCCAAATGTTTTCTAGAGTGGTCAGTAATGTCGAATAGTACCTAATCCTCAGAAATCTATTCCATTATAAAAATAACGCTCATTTTGAGGGCTGATGAAGATTCCATTAAGACTTAGGCAAGGGGAATTGCAGCATCTCCTTTATGAATGAAATATAACATCTGCAATATCATTAATGAAGATATTGAAGAGCAACGGTCCCAGATTTGACCCTTGTGGAACACCGGAAGGAGCACTATATTCCGTAGATTTGAAACCATTGAGCTGAACATATTGTTTTCAACCCCGTAGATAGGACTGAAAGATTGCGATTAAGGATGGAGATAATCCAAAGGCTACTGGTTTGGTCAAGCCTGTCGAACGCCTTAAATAACATCAGTTTGAGCCCTATTGTCAATAGATTCAGCAATATGTTGGGTTACAGTCAGATTAGTGACTGTTGAACAATTTTTCATAAAACCGTGTTGGTTTATACTTATATTGCTACTTACATGCCGATATATTATCACTCGCTCCAGCAAAATCTCAAATACCTTTGCAAAGTTGCAAATAATAGACATAGGCCGATAATTTAAAATATCTCGTCTAACTCCTTTCTTGAAAATGGGACAGACTTTTGATGATTTCCAAATCCTTAGTATTGTAGCCGATCTTAAGCAGATAATAATTAGAATAGATAGAGGACGAGCAAGCACTAGTGCACAATCTTTTAGGATGAAAGCTTGAATGTCATCTGGACCAGTGGTTTTTTTAGGCATAAGCGACCTTAGTGCCTCGTATACACTTCGTTTTCACTGAAGTGATTATTATCAATTTCAGAGTTTGGTTGAAAAGGGGAAAAAGGGGTATACGATAGTTTGAAAACATTGGCAAAACCGTTTACGATATTAGAGGGCCTCTCCAGCAATTGACCTTCAAAATTCAATACTTGTGATATTTTGGAGCTACCTTGTTTATTATTTATAAATGACCAAAATCTGTTGGGATTGATGTGTATTTCCTCCTCAGTTTCACCTAAGAATTTTTTGTATGTCACATCAAGATGTTTGAAATTTTCAAGGGCCTGCAGATTACACTCATGCTTGTATTTGCGCCAGAGTCTGCTTTTAGCCTGCAAATCTCTAATAATGCTTCCATTACAACAAGGAGGATATTTAATTTTGGATTCAACTGTATACTTGGGACAGCAACGATCAAAAATATTATAAAGTTTTCCAT
>WOGN01009217.1:0-10921 GCA_015342105.1 Leptinotarsa texana | reverse complement strand
TAAAGAGTCGGCAATGCGATTACCTTTACTCCTGTCGTGCCCTTTAACCCACCTCAGGATAATGTTATTATCTACCGAGGCTTTGGCTAAATCTTGGCGGCACTCTAGTATTAGCCCTGAGGTAACACGTTGTCTGTTCAAGGCTAATAGTGCAGATTGTTATGTTTTCGTCAGAAATTCCTTTCCTCGTTATTTCTTTGGTGGCGATTGAAATACCAGTCAGTTCAGTTTGAATCACGCTGGTATTTTTTCCCATTCCCCAATAAATCCTTAAGCTTAGTGATCTGGAGTACTTTTCACATCCTGAGCCTTTAGTATTACCTAACTACCTACTATCTGTTATTCATCCTATGCTGTACTACTTCTTTTTATACCTCCAATTTGTTATGTATTTACTCTATGTTAGTGATCATCTTTAATATTTATCGGTTTTTTCATTAGTTATTACGTATAGGACCAAATAAAGGACTGTTCAAAACAGAATATTTGTCGCTATTCAAAGAACTCATCCCGCTCTTTTCGATATCCAAGCTTCCGAAGGCATCCAGAAACTCGTTGTCATGTACCGGTCTCAACAATTTTAAACATTTCTCACTTATTCTATAGTCGTTCTCTATGGCATGTTGACTGACACTACATTTCTCCGGTCTATGAAACCGAACATGCCAAATATGTTCTTTGTAGCGTACTAATATAGTCCGTTCGGTTTGACCAACATATTTGTTATCACAATTATCGCAGCTCATTTCATAAAGTAGTCTTATTTTTGCAACGTCTTGTCTTTCGAACTGCCCAACACTTGTTGGTACGTGCAGTTTTGAAAGCCACTCTTACATTCAATTTTTTGAATGTTCGAACCAACCCATTGATGTATTTTGGTACATATGGAAGCACAATGTATTTTAAATCTTTGTGTTTTCGAAAAGTCGAGGCATTACGAGGATACTCCGTAAATTTTTGTTTTCTAATTAATGTATCCACTATGTTTGATGAATACCAATTGCTTTCAGCCACCTCTTCTCTTCTTTTTTCTCAATCTCATACCTTTCTTTGCTCGAGGAAAATGTGAGCAGTCTATGAACAAGAAATTGTAGACCCGCCATTTTTTGTTGAGGCAATAATGAGAGCTGTCAGGGATATATCTGAAAATGCTCGTATTCTTTCTAGACTCTCATCGACATAATAACATAATCACTACTACATTCATGAATGGTAGTTCATCGTTATTTTCAATTTCGTACGTGAATTTTATACTTGCAAATCTGTTGAGGCAACATACAAAATTCTCAACTTTAGTGAAACGCACGTCGAGAGATCGTAATTTTTGTACTGGTGTTGGGAAAATGTTTCCAACAGAAACTTAATGGAATACTATACTATATGGAATACTGTAAGAATTTTTTGAATTTTCCCTCGATCAATCTACAAGCATATCATTATTCAGCGAAGTACACCTAATATTTCTTGAAACTCTCCAGACCCCAAGCAAAAACGCACTTGTATCCATGGGTATTTTTACAACAAAATTTTCAAGGGATTTTCCCTCAAGCGAGCATTTCTAAATTCATCCCCTGAAAAGTTCCGAATGAAAGACTACGAGTCTGGTAGAAAACTTTTAATGAGCAGCTTTGAATTGTCGCTGCTTGTTACATGAAAATATAGTAACCTTGTTATGCCTCAAAAATGTATGATGTGAATGAAGTTCATGGTTATTCCTCATACAAAATTCTAATCATTAATGAAGTTGTATATAGTCTGCGTGCGGCAATAAATATTCAAAACGGATAGTTCGAATAGCTTGCTAATTCTCTAAATTTGATAGTAGTAAAAAAATGTTTTCTTATTACTGTTAGTTTTTTCCACAGTATGACCTCAATTATCAGAAAAATCAGTTAGTCAACAACTTTCAAGAGGCCGAGACTTTCTGCTTTTCCTGTTGATGAAAAAAGTCATATCATTAATTGTTATGAAACGTTGAATGCTAAAATTGGCAGTGAGAGTGTAGACGTTTTCAATCGCTGAAATACAGTAGAAAATATATTTTATGTGGGAGCAATTCGAAGTTCAATTCATGAAGTTTTTCCATTGTTTTCATTGACTTGCGATACGGTGCGTAGTCTTGCTAGAAAAAAATTGCCATATGCGACCGTTTTCTGCAATTCCGGCCTTCAAACGCCCCAATAACGGTATATAACAGTCACTGTTGTCCCTTCTCAAGGTAGTCGCACACCCCAAAATATCGAAGACATAACCTTTCCAGCCGATTGTTGTGCATTCGGGCGCTTCGGACGAGGTTCACCAGTTGCTCTCCAGTCAGATGACAGTCGTTTTCATTCCGTAGTGAAATGATGAATCCATGATTCATCCATTGTCACATATCGACGCACATATTCCGGTTTGTTATATTTAAACATGACCAAACACTGCTTAGAAACATCAAGACGTTCTTGTTTTTGGTCAACAGTAAGCTCGTGCGGCACCCACTTTGGACAGAGCTTTCTCATAGTCAAATGTTCATGCAATATAAAGCCAACACTTTTTTTGATACCTTTACAATGCCAGATAACTCACGCAACTTCACTTTTCGACCATTCAAAACAATTTTGTGGATTTTTTTTATGTTTTCTGGTGTTACTGCCTCATTTGGACGTCCACTGCGTTCTGCATCATTGGTGTCTCTACGACCACATTTGAAGTTAGCAAATCAACGTTTAATTATTGTTTTTGATGGAGCGGAGTGCTTATAACACTTTTCGGCACTAAACGGTGTTTTTTCCCATCAGGAAGCAATGTAAAATAAAACGGGAAATTGTTTTAAATCCATTGTTTTGAAAGTAACAAAAGCAGTGTCACTGTTAGCACAATAACCCACAAACTTATGAGTAGAATGAAATTTCAACAGCTGTCTTTTAAAGGTTACTACTGTCTGAAACATCCACAGTTAGCGGCAGATATCTGAGGTTTCACTGCACCCCCAAGGAAAAAGCGTCGCCTCATAATTACGCATATAAGGGGTTTTGAAGGCTTTATTGACGATGACCTCTTCACACATTTTCATGGTAGTGTACTACCATGAAAATGTGGCTGACGACGTCTTGGAATGGTTCTGGCAAATGCTATATTTGATAACAAGAGACTCCAGATAACAATATACGTATTTTTAGAAAATGTAGCATCATAGGATATATCAATAAGGCAACTTCCTTCTTTTCATTGTGGATTAAACCCGATAGAGCAAGCAAAGACATATAGTTGGCCTGAAAAAGTCGTAGGCTAACTTTTTTTTTGTATAAAGTTTGACCTTTTTATTCAGTATAGTTGCCTTGGAGGGCGATACAACAATTATAGTGGTCATAAAGTTTTTGGATACTATTTTCAAAGTACGATATGTCTTTAGTCTCAAAATAGGCTACAGTTTCGACCAACACCTCTTCTTCTGTGCCAAATTTCTTTTCAGCGAGCATTCTCTTGATGTCTGAGAACAGAAAAACTGGGGCTAGATATGGAGAATAAGGTGGATGGATGCGGAAGGAATTCGAAGCCCATTTCATGCAATTTTGCCGTCGTTTTTAAGGATTTGTGACACGGTGCATTGTTTTAATAAAACAGTATTTTTTTCGCGATTTCATCCTTCAAACACTTGCAGTGTACTCAGATGACGATCGTTTTGATTCTGATGTGAAACGATGGAGCCATGTTTCATCCATTGTCACAGAAACCCACATAAATTTGGGTTTGGAGCTTCAAACACTGTTGAAAATCATCAGTTCGTTGTTGTTTTGGGTAGAATATGAGCTCGCGTGCCATATGTATACAAAATCTTTGTTCTGGTTCTAACATCCGAAACTGTTTGGAAACTGCGCAAGACATGATACGTACAAACAAAAAATCTCAAGCAATCCGAAATAGTCTCGGGCACTTGGTTAAACCTGTAGGCATTTTGAGAAGACCACTGTGCCACCTGTCGTATATATGCAGAAATGAAGACGAGAAAATGTCCATTTTGTTATGTAGCGTATCCTTGTAGTCAGTTCAAATGTTATCCAACCTCAATCATAAATCGTAGGTATATGTAAACTAATGACGAAGAAAGTATTATAAATCAAAAAATTAATTGGCGCTCCGAGGCGACTTCATTGATTCCAGTGGCGTATTTGCTTTTTCAGCTGCAGGAAAATCCAGAAAAACCTGCAGCAACACATCATCTGAAGATCTTGATCATTTATTCAAATCAAATAGATAAAAACATCCTAGTAAATAGCCCAAACAATTTTCCACATGAATGCGCATAAACAACGGGAACAGTTCAAGACAGTTTGGGATCATTTTGGCAATCGAAACCAGAACAGAGGATTCATCAATCCGAACTTATCCTCAATGAACCAGAACGCTCTATATTAACTACCCATGATCCTGACGTCCTAGAACCTGAATTTTGTAGAACCAAAACAAACCTATGGACACGATTGAAGAAGCTATTGTCTAGCAAATCACGTGTTGCGATTTTGTAAAACTAGTTAGTGAAAATATCACAACAGAGTGTTTCTTGAATACGTTACGGATTTTCATCAAGTATTGGCCGATTCCAAAATCGCAACACGTGTTGCAATTTTGTAAAACTAGTTAGTGAACATATCACAACAGAGAGTTTCTTGAATACGTTATGGATTTTCATCAAGTATTGGCCGATTCCATCACATATATTTTATGTAATGTTCATTTCGGTTTTTCTGCATTCGATTTATTGCCAGTTTCATCAAAATGAGTATATGGTATCCTGAATTGTTATAAAACATGCGAAAGGCAAGCATCGCTTTTTTTGTATTTCATATAATGCGATAGAGACAGGTTGTGACTTTTAATAAAAAAATAAAAAATCATGAATGTATTAAACGTGATTGAAGGCCATCAGCCGTTATTCTCATGTTCCACCAATGCCTTTCAGAAGTTGACTTTGGCAAAGGTATTACCATCCAAGTGTGTAGCATCGTGATGATCGAAATTACCGTAAATTTATCAGCGATTGCATTACTCTTACCGTGCAATAAATGAGGTTATTCAGTGTGCCTTACATTATTAGTTCAAGGAATGATTAAAAAATTCTAATGTTTATTTTGGTGTCTATTCAAAAGAGGTAATTAATCACACTCTTGATTCAGCTGCGTCTAATTAGGTTTGCCGTGAACAAACTGTGGGGGACATATGGAGTGTTTTAATATTTAAACGTGCCGTTCGAGGTAATTTATAGGTGACTAATCTACAGTTAAGTGAGGGTTGCGAACGTTTTCGTTGATAAAGGGTAAATGTACCTAATATGTTAATCGGCAGGCAGTTTTTCAACTGAATCATTCACAGGGTGGATCATACACAGTTTGGCTAGATGACTGGTCGTTATGAAAATTATGTTGATGTACCATTTCATAGATTTCATTACAAGTATATTAAATGAAATTGAGTACTTGAATTTATAACAGGTGAGAATTTATATGCCTGCCTAATAATAATGGTCAAAACTCACATTTTGATAGATAGAGTAGAAGAAATAGTGGGATCCATTGACACAATATTAGTTTTGTTGCAACCATACTGAATCTTCATAATATTTGATCTAGTGGTTGAAAACCAGAGCTTAAACTCAACTCGTTCATGATGTAACATCAGACAGCGCTGTTTAGACCCGCCATAGGTCTCATCGGTAGTAATAGGCTTTACCACAAATGCATTCTGAGTAAATAAAGGCAAACGGTCGGTAGCCGGCAGGTTCGACGTGGGTGCTTTGTTCACTCATTCGAATTGACCGCCGTGTTGGTCGGTGGTTTAAGCCCCAGGCTGAAGAATCGATTTACACTTGCTATCGTCCGACCCGTGTTAGGAATCACACGTTAAAAGGTAAGACCTCGTTAATCTTTAGCTCGCACAATTTTCGACTTCGTTCGTAGGGGTGCGACAGCTGATTAATGGAAAAACAGATTTTAAAACAGATTTGAAACAGAATTTTCAAGGTATCTCCCCTTACAATGCTTCGAACAAGGTATCATTTAAATAATGTAATTTCTCCAGAATTTTTTTATTATTTCGTTCAGAACGGTGAAGTAACCAATGGTAAAATTATTTGGCTGAATTTTGATATTGTGATACTATGATTCATAACTTATTACTATGTATTATTATTAGCATATTATTTTCTGTGACATTCCATTTTTTGAGATTTTACTATTCAAATGAATGTTATGTTAGTTATGAAATTTGTCAAAATATAATTTGTATGAAAAGTCACGAGTTTCAAATCCAATAAGTGCTGGATTTTGGTTTTCAACAGGATTTTGTTTTTCAATTCAGTGGTAATATAGTTAAAAAGATGTTATAGTTACAGTTGTAATGTTGTGAAATAAAAAGGTGTTCTACATTTTTAAAATGTTTCTTCGTTTCTCAACAAAACTTCTGCTGATGTTTTTAGGTATTTCAACTTCAACTTCAACTTCAACTATTTCAACTTCAAGTGATCGCAAGTCGAAATTTTGACTTTTTAGTTTCATTTTTTTCTGTAGTGAAACTGTGACACTACCATTTTTGTGACCAGATGTTGGTGCAAAAACATTGTTTTACTTGGCGAGCATTTAAAAAAATTTTAGTGGTTTTACCTACTGCATTATAGCTAAACGTTAAATATCCTAAAAGACCAATGTGTTCAGGCCAGTCTCAACTTACTTA
Organism: Leptinotarsa texana; assembly: GCA_015342105.1. NCBI lineage: Eukaryota > Metazoa > Arthropoda > Insecta > Coleoptera > Chrysomelidae > Leptinotarsa > Leptinotarsa texana. Next base: position 4,210 of record WOGN01009217.1, on the reverse strand, counting down.
CACTATAGGTTAATGGACACCTATCAGAAAACAACTACTCGCTTGGCTAATATCTCGAAGGGAGTTGGATTATATCCGAAAGGAGTCAGTGCAGGATTCTTCACAGAAGTGATTCCTGCATATGCTGTTGGCGATACACGGAATCGATTTTCAATTATCGGAACACACTTGCCGGTTTCGGGCGGTATGGCAACCCGTCAGTGCAAGGTAGTGTCTATCATCAACCTAAAGTCTATGATTTCCGATAATTAAAAATCGTCTTCCTTTCAGAGTATCATTTCTCGAACTAGGCAAAAGCGAACGACCAACAACATGTTTGTCATCGCCCCGTCTGCCTGAAAACGAGGTAATAACCGCATATTCGAATTTTGCGCAAATCCTTGTATAAGAAAGAAAACTAACACAAAGTGGGTAAGCATACTTAAATACTGACTGTAAATGAAATTTTCTCGAGGAACAATTTGTTCAGGCCAGTCTCAACTTAACCTATACTGTGGGTTAATGGACTGACACCTATCAGAAGAGAACTATTTCCCTTGCTTATACCACGAAGGGCGTTAGATTATATCCAACACGTGTATATATGTGCCGTTGGCGATACAACTACACGGAATCCAATATTATTGAAAACTGCTAATTGTGTTGTAAAGGTGAATATTACAAAACGGTAGTATTACAGCAAAGGAAATTTATCGAAACAAGGTTGTAGTGCTGAAATTATGCTAGAAATATTCGCTCTGTAAACAGCAATTACTATTTTCGATTTTGCATGCGGTGTATGTGGGTTGTGTAATGTATAAATCGATAAATTAGTCTAGTGCAAGGTCAAAATTTCCGTTCCGTAGGTTTGGATTGGTATGACATGTGTTTGTTTTTAAAAGGTATAAATCTGCTGTTAAGTGGTTGTGGCTGGTTTCACATTGGCGTAGATGGAACTTTTCGTTGACGAATTTTGTTCAAATAATCTTTGTTTATCCACGTTACTACATCAGTTCACAGTTGAATTGCACAAATGAAAATAACATTAACAAGAGGTCACGGTGGAAATTTCCCTGTTTAAGTACCTAATATAATCCCTAATATCATCACCTAGTTGATTCTGAATTTAGAATATTATATTTTTGCCTTTTTTGAATTCAAGTTATTATTTTTTTCATTATATATTTTTTGTTACAAAAATAGTGTATACACTTCAAGTGCGGTTTGAAGTAGTCGGTTTGTAATAGAAACATGGAAAATCTGCGAGGACCAGTGCTGGTTTTTTCAACGAAAATCATCCGTATTGAATGTACGAAGATGATTTCCATAGTAAAGGTTTCAGCTTTGTTGTACACCACAAGTTTCTCAGAAGAATATACTTTTATCTGAATGGGAAAGTGAATCGTCGAAATTTCCGACACTGGATTAATTGAAATCCCATTATGGCCCGACAAATTTACACCTAAAATCTCCAAAAACTAAATATTTCGGATGAAATATTGGGAAACAATATTATAGAACCATTTTTCTAAGTTTTGCTATAGTTCTAGTTAGATCATCCATTGAGAAAAATAGTATTTTTTTAACAGGGTGGAACTCCTCCCCCATTGCCTAGTCCAATGTGAAGAGTTTATCGATGAATCGAAAGGATAGGTTTTACAGAATGGCCGTACTTTTTTCAATGGAATGGTTGAAATCAAAAGTCTACGAGACGCAGCCAACCAACTGTATCTCGACACGCGTCGAGATACAGTTTTTTTTTGGTGTGGAATAGTGTTTCGAATAGGTATTTACCACATTTACCACAATATTTCGAAACTTAAACTTGTACCTGTATCTGTACCTCCAAATTGTACCAAAAAGAGTTAGAACGATTTTAAAAGAGAATAGTGAATACCTTTCATGGAAAATATGTATTGCCACAAGTTTGAGCTTTGGATGTCTCCTCGTTGAATCTAGTGTACTAGTTATCTAGTCATTGAATCGTATCGCTGATTTCCATATATGAACCATCATTCGTTTGTAGAAAAAAAAGACGTGGCTTTCAGAACAAACAATCATTTAAGAAAGTTTATTCAAGGTAATAAATACAAAAGTTCAATGTCGCATACATCAGGAGTATATAAGTTGACTTGTGATTCTTGCTCAAAACTTTATATCGGGCAAACGGGGAGAAATTGTTTCTAGAGAATAAAAGAACATCGGAGTAGATTCTTGAATTTGAATTACACATTTGCAAACAAACCCCTTTTGGCAGATGGGCAGAAGTTTAACCACGACTATGTAGTAATAGATCTGGAAAAAAAATTGTTCAAAACTCAATCTTTGTGAATGCTCAGAAGCAGATAAAATTAGGAATTCGTGAAATTTACTGATTGACCAAATAGAATTGCACTTTTATCTCTGTCAAGTCTGTTTTCTAATGTGAAAATTGGTAACAAGTTTATTACATATTCATTTGACGACTTGGTAAAAAAATATTATAAAATGGTTAAACATCTTCAATTATTGGGAAAGAAAGTTTTTGGCTTTCTACTAATCTATCTTGATACAAAAAGAAGAAGGATGAGGGAATCTTCCAAAGAAGATCTTCTTTTTTGTATCAAGATGGAGTAGTAGAAAGCCAAAAAACTTTCTTTCCCAAAAATTAATCACTCCTAAAAAATATAACCCCTTCAATTCAAATCTTCAATTAGTTTATACCTAAATTCTGGTAGAATTATTAGTGATTAAGTAGATAGAAGGTCATAGGATTCAAATTGTTATATTATATAAAACACTTATTAGATAATCAGTCAGTATGAACACGCCTGAGAAAGATATTGTATAGCGAAACACGTGTTGCGTTTTTGTAAACTGTGCAGTGAAAATCTTACAATCCTACTTGAATATATTATTTTCTAATTTTTGTTGATTTGATCATGGAATAGAGTGTATTTCAGCCCCTAATCATATTGAACACTAACGCCCCTGTCTCTGCTAGCCGAGAAAGGCCAACTGGATAGGAGCTCAGTGAGCTCAGCTCACCGAAAATGATGGCCTACATCCTCCTTTCTGCCCCTATTCAACAATTTCAAACACTCGACGAGAAGCACACCTTTTCCTGTGCTGTAGTTTTTACCTTCCGAAGTGGGTGTTTCATGCTTTGTAGTTACGTACTGTTCGGGTTCGAATTACAAACAAGCATTACTGCATTGTCGCGCGTTACATAATTTTTAATGGGATTTAAGCCGGTCACGTTAATGGCGATTGGATCGTAAAACCAACAATGCACAATTGGACGTCCAGCAAGTTTCTAGGTGATTTATGTAGTTGATTGGACTTCTCTGTTTTTTATTCTTGAAACAATTAGATGGTTTTTTTCTATCGTACGTCAATGACTCATTATATGAAACAATTTTCTCCTCCTTTATCTTTTCAGTTTTGGTTTCTCACATGGATCTTCAGAAATGTTTGTTGAACACCCAACAACTTTTTTATTGAAGCGCCTCAAGTCTTGGTACAAAGTATTAACGTAGATGATTATAATACAAACTGCCCTAGCAACATCGGCTTTGACTCTAATCTACACACGATGTTTCTGGAGCCATACAATGAAATGGAATTGCTTGAGTTGATTATTAAAAAAAACAAAAACAAAAAATCATCTGGTATAGATGAAATATCCGTTTTTATTAAAAAAAATGGACGTCATTATTGAACCAATTACATATATAGTGAACCTCGTTTTCTTAACTGGTACTTTTCCAACGGTTCTGAAAGTTGGAAAAGTAATTCCTATTCAAAAAAACTATCATCCATAGAGAATTTCAGACCAATCACTATTTCCCAGAGCTTCTATAAGGTTTTCGAGTACGCGTTTTTGGAACGTTTAATGGATTTCATAAATTTTCATAGAATTTTAATACATTGTAACATGGTAACAGATCAGGAAAATCAACTCAAATTGCTTTACTTAGTTTTTATGATGACCTAGTGAAGTTTATTGATGCGGGCGAGTGCCCTGCTGAAATTTTATGTGATTTAAACAGGGCGTTCGATTGCGTCAATCATGTAAAATTATTGAATATTCTGGAATCTTACTGTCTGAGCGGAAATTCTTTTAATTGGGCTTCTTCGTTTCTCACTAATCGAAATCAATGCGTGTCTCATAAATTTGATTATCGAGATACTATCTGTTCTTCCACATCCGAAATGAAAACGGTTCAGGCTGGAGTGCCACAGGCATCCA
>WOGN01009216.1:0-10923 GCA_015342105.1 Leptinotarsa texana | reverse complement strand
GATGATGTTTTAAACATTCATTTCAGATTTATCCGTCATTAATGAATCACAACAAAGATTATCAGTATAGAAACCAAAGTGGCTATCCCTAATCTCAAAATAAATGTGTCATAATAAAAACGACACCGTATCAATTTACACGAGTTCCCATAGACATCAGCTGCAAAACCAATTTGCTAACTTTCGATCACCTGTGAAAAATTAATATTCGATGAACTTTTTCATGACGTCGATTAGGCTATTTAAACGGCGAAAAATCACCGAACGCTCATGTCTATCGCGGCATTCAATCTGTAGGGAAGTCGGGACTGATAGAGGCAAAAAATGCGGCAAAAACACCCCGTTATAAATTGATTTCGAATAAACAGCCCTCTAATCGTTTTAATAAAAGAGAAAATTAAATATTTTCTTTTTCAATCAAACCGGACGTCGCAGACGGTCAAGTGCTTTTTGTAGTCAGTCTCAGTGACGAGTCTGTCAGTATTTCGTTGGCCAGATAACCTGATGGACTGACAGATTTTTTCATAATGTGACCATCGAACTGGTAAATAAATCAATGAGTTTTTTACATAGGAAAACTTGGAAGAGGTTCAGTGGAGATGAAATTAGCTATTTTTCGTAATAAAATCAGTGTGGCCAGACGTGTGATAACAAAACAGTTTGCTTAAGATGCGTTTCGCTTTACAGCACCTTCCTCAGTCGAAACAAGTTACTATGTAGTGTCTTCTGTAAACTTATAAGTGTGAAAATTATTTTATATTCATGGATGGTATTATTAGTAACGGTTCAGTGTATTAATAAAATCGGTGTGTTTTAGAAAATAAGGCTAGTCGCACACTGACAACTTCCTAATCTAGATGATATTCTAGTCGGTTAAAAATCGCCCGCTGTTTATCCTATAGCACACTGGCAAATACATAGTTCCTAAAGATCAGCTCGTAATTGGATTTCTTCGAGACAACATACGTTTGGGCTCTTGCTCGAAGAAACAGAAAAAAAATTGTAAATTTTTGATCCATGCAATGATCAGCACAAGGCTTATAGATCGACAGCTTCATAAGTTGATTGGCAGTTAGAGAGAAAAAATATGTGCTATTAAGCTGTGGTCGAAGGGAACGTTTCGTCAGACACTGCGGCAGATATATCCAGCGGAGTATGCGTTGACTACGAGCACGAAGATAGTATCGTGTATCTATTCTAGTTTTATGTGATGGGAGTGAGGTGTCCGTTGAACAAACGTTGACAGAATTTGTTCGTAAGAGAATCTCATTAATGGCAATGACAACTCATGATCCCTTCTAGTAAGCTTCATCAATATATGACTTCCATGTATGAATTTATATCTATTGACTTAGTTTTAATCATATTTGCTGACATTTTGTGCAACATACTACAGACACATTTCAATTTTCCAAAATCAATTTCCGAAACTAATCACAGTCCGACTACCGAAAAAAATCTGTTTCGAAATTGGTAATTATAATAACACGACACGGACATTAGATTTAATTTATGCAAATACTGAATCATAAATAATATATTGAAATTGTTAGGTTGGTAATAAATTATGTTTATTATTAAGGGTTATGTTGCTGTCACACCAGTCTGAAATGAAATTCGAAATGGAATGCATTTTCCAGCAATAGTCCGCGAATTTCACCCTTACAAACGAAATCCAAATGGATCGGGGAAGTTTCGATTGGAAAGCGGCTCACATGGAACGAAATAACGCACTGCACAGTGTTGCCAATGCTGATTCAGTAACTGGCAGATCTTGGTGTTGAAAGAACCAACGATTAATCTTTCAAAAGAATATAGTGACATATTTGGGGTGTACCTAACACAATAACATTACATTCACTTCAATTTGTTTAAAAACCTAAAATGAAAATTATATAATACTTGTATAAGACGTAAAAATAACATTATCAATTTGTGTCTCTTTTCGTTCTTTATTACATTTCTTGTTCTTATGTTAGGAATCACATGTTAAAAGGTAAGACCTCCTTAGTCCTTAGCTCCCACAAGTTTCTCAACTCCTGAGAGTTGTCGTTCCTATGGGGGCGACAGTTGATTAACGGAAAAACAGATTTTAAACAGATTTTTTTAAACTACTCTTTGTCTCATTCCTTTCTGAATAACAATATAACCTTATATGAAGCTTATCAAGTATTATATTATGAATTCAATCAGGGATTGAATAACACACGGCCAACAATAAAATTTCACTGGCAGTTGTACTATATATGAGATCAATTCAATTCGAATGGCATAAAAACTAAATAGATACCAAAATCGGCAGTTTCTTTTTATGGTGTGAGCGGCGTGGTATAATTTTTTTGTGAAATTACTTTTATTTTTATTAACCTAGACGGATATTTTTCATTAACGAGTAATGCTATTAGTCTTTTATTTAGCTGTTCGGATTGAATTCACCCGGATTTCATCTATTCTGTGACAAAATTGTGTATAGCTGGTTACCCTGTTTTAATGATAAATGTCTGAAATGTCTGATGGGACGGTAGCTGGTCGGGTTGAAGTGGGTGCTTTGCTCCACTCAGGTCAATCGACCGTTGTGTAAAACGGTGGTTCAAGCCACAGGCCGGACAATCGATTTTTCACTTGTCCAACCCGTGTTAGGAATCACATGATAAAAGGTAAAACCGTTAGTCTTTAGCTTGCACAAGTTTCGACTTCTGAGAGTTGTCTTTCGTGGTTAACGGAAAAATAGATTTCAAATTCTAACTCCATTTGAACTTGAATGTTAAATGAATATATATTCTGTAATGAATATATATGAACATGCGTTTGTAATAATTGACATTTCATTTGAAAGTTCGGCTATCCAACTATATAAAGTGCATCTTTTTTTCATGTGAAATACCATCTATTACTTGCACAATGGCAACCATGCACTGGACGCATATATTGCACAATATCGAACACCACCATCGGACACTAGGGTCTAATTTTCCTATATATGCGTACAAATTCAAATCAGAAATCATTGCTTGTTACCTTCCTGGATAGCAGAATGTGTACTGTACAGAATGCGGGGCAAAACTACATGTGTTATTATACTGTGCCTTGAGACATACATTATGTTGTGATATTGGTTATTGAAGTGAAGAAGTTAATTTCGGTAATATATTTGGAAAGACATAAATTACCTTCATTTTTCGATTTTTGTTTTGAACTATGCCTTTGTTGTTTCGAAGCCATTTCAGATATATTTTCAGATGCAAAAATGCAGGTGACTGATGTATCAAAAATTTGTTAATTTTTTTATTGATTTTATGAATATTATGTTAATATGATGTGGAGTTTGTTATTATAAATAATAAAAAAATCATCCTTCTATTCATGATGATAATTATACAATTTGCACGATAAATTTTATTTGAGAGGCATTTCGCTTCATCAGTTGGACTAGTACATCAAACTATTCCAAAAAATTATACAACAGTAATTACAAAACTTAATTAGATAATTGAATAATTGTGGCAAAACAAATGAATTTCCCAAAAATAATTACAACATTACTTCTAGGAAAACAGGTCATTCATAAATATATTACCTATTGGCATTTCATACCAATTAGATCAGTGGTTAATTCTGTCAGAACAGAATTACATTACAATATTACTTCTGGGAAAATAGGTGACATTTTATGAAAACAAGTTCAACAATGGTGATTGAATAACTTCCTGTTGGTAGTTTAGACAAAAATTTGATTTCCAAAGCTTCCATCCAGCATGTTTAATTTTTGTCTTTCACTTTCTGTATACAATGTCCTAATCCATGTTGAAAACATGGTGTTCTCTGAAAGATGGCAAACAAAGGTAAAATTGGTTTTCATCACTTCAAAATTTCTTTTATGTTCGTAGATAAAATTTCTTGAAGTCCTTCCTATATAAACTTTTGGCACAATCAACCCAAGGAATTACCAGTCTCATATGCTATATCAATGTTCTCTTTCGTTAGTAATCTTTTTATTTCACCTGATGATTCTCCTACATGTGTGAGTGTTATTTTTGGTGTGGAAGTATACTTGGCTAATGGCCTGTTTAAAAAAAATGTTTACACCGCAAAGACACAAAATCTCATAGTTCTAATTTTTTACACATCAAAACATCAGCTTTTATAAGTAATAATTTTTCCAGAATATTTTCGTGTTCCAAAGTGCTGCAGATAATAACACATCAAACAAAATCTACCTAAAATTTCAATTTACCTTGCATTTTAGAAAAGATCCAATGTCTAATGTCTGCTGTTTCTTTGAAAGACGCCCATAAATGCATATATATTATTTCAATTTCACACTTGGAATCAACTTGCCTATTCAAGAGATATTGCTAATAATAAATTTTTTATGCATCTCATTTAGTTCAATAACACCTGGTATAAGACAGCAGACTCGTCATACCAGTCATCGATTTTAAATGCAGTTGAGAATGTTTTTTTGACCTTGTCCTATTTATACGTAAGTTTCAGATATGCAGCGACTTTTTAAATCACGTTGGTCAGCAGAGGAAGTTCATCCGGATATACAAAGTGTAACGTGTGAAAATCAGTTGCATATGTGAAAATTTATTTAGTTCAGTTTTGGAAAAACCATAGAAAATTTCATAGCTCCGTGTTCTGTCTGCAATTTCTTATTGCTTACCGATATGTGGAGTTATTCATTTATTTAGCGTATGGATATAGGATTTTTATTTTACCAACTTGGTGTAATATAAAATAAAACAAAGACAATACTGAAGTTTCAAGTTATTAAAAAATTATATCACATCAATCTCCCACAATAAAAAACTTTCAACTTTTATCCGTTGTGATGTGTAGGATTAACTGATTCTGAAAATTTTTGTTTTCATCGTGCTGGTAGAAATGATTTATGATTCCTTAGTGAAAAATACATTTTTGAGAACACACAGCAAAAAGCGTATTTAATAGGCATTCACGAGTACATTAGTAAATGTGTCGCCCATAAATCCTTCCACTACACTTACAAATCTAAGCTGCTATCTCCTTTAGATTTTCTGGAAAGTTTCCTTATGTGAGGTCCTATAGCTCTCAGCTTTACATAACTCAATTGATCATTAATTTGTTCCAGGTATATGAAATTCTCACGTTTGTACCTGATTCAAGCTACAGTTTTCATTAATCTAAAGTTGATTTTATGACCCGGAAAAATTGTATCGAGTCAACAAGGACTCAAAATACCTAACTGTATTGTTAACTGAAAAAAATTGATATAGCCGTTGTGGGCATAAATAAGGAATATTGTCTTGGATTTGGTCAGACATTGCTAAAAATGTATTCATCTTTCTGTAAAAAAATGTTAATAATTATATTTAACAACGATACGGTCTGTGGTACCAAAATTATTTATAGTTTTAGCGGAAAATACAAACGATATAAAAAGTTTTCTTTTAAAATTTCAAAGCGAATTGAAATTTGTTTTCATACTTTCATAAGTCCCTGTATATATGGGCCTATTGAAAGATCGATATCTAAGTCAAAGGGTTGACAAACTGGGGTATGTGTTCTTTATAATTTTAATTCAAATTCTTCGTGGATTCACTAAGGGTTGGATGCTAATCGTGAAAAAATGAGGGGAGCAAATCTTTGCGTCCAGTGTCCGTAGCAGTCAAAGGAATGCAGTTGAATGTTGATTAAAATCAATTTGAAATTGATTTCACCGATAACCCAATTACTGTCTCTGTTTATTTGTGTGTATAATCTTGGTTTGTCAACAGGTGATGAAATTGACATTGAAAGTGGCATAAAAATCTTCGCAGAAAATACTTATATTAATCATGAATATGCCACACGTTTCAGTTAATTTCATTAACAATTATGTAATAAATGTTTTCAATTCTTGATAACCGGCTTGTATAATTTGGATAATGAATGAGGCAATTACAGGAAAATCCATATCATATTCCTTTTTGAACTTAAGTGGTTCACTGTTGTGAACTTGTCATCATTGAAAAATCTTTTTGGAAAAACCGACACCCTGAAGTTAGCTTCTTCTTCTTCTTCTTTAATTTATATGGCCGTTGCTTCTCAGTTGAGTGCATTTGGCCTGACTCTTCCTATCCATAGTGAACAGAAGCTTCGTCCGGGGACGTAGCTGTTTTGATCGGGGAATGCTGCCACCCTAAGTTCTCATTCACTGTTTCTTTTATAAAAAAACTTCATTTTTCAACTTTTCGGCAAAACCTTCAATATCTATCAGTTTTTATCTCCAATCTACTTACTACTAATGATAAACAAATCTTGATACCAATTCAAAATCAATACTTGGGTTTAACAAACCAACTTTATATTTCCTAATCAGCTGACTCAAATATTCATAACTCTATATAAATATTCTTCGTCAGTTTCTTCGAATCACAAAACCGTTTCAAAATGCAACGTCGATTCAGTTCATCAAAATATACATCGACATACCTCGCAAATCATCCCATTTCCATTTTTCCGTCGTGACTGCGTAGGCGTTAGAAGGACGTATTTTTTCCGCTACTTGATTAATATTCCTGAGAGTCTGCGGCTATTATAGGAAACGATGATAAATTAAAAAGTCGTAAAAATTTAAATATGGCGCGGTTATGTCCAATATGAAGTTGTTAAGCCGCATAATGACAGGTCAAGTGGCGGAAGAATTTTAAGCGTGAAAGAAGTGCAAAAATTCGTCATAAAACCTATTTTATTATACAAGAAGGGATTCAGTTGGGACGAATGCCACTTATTTTTTATCGTCTAAGTTCATTCAACCCTTTCAAGCGGATATTTTTTAGGGCCAAGGACATCAATTTGTATGAAAAGGTTCTATGAGTTCTAGTTACATCATTCCTTGAATAAAAATACGTTTGTAGAATTTCTTATTTTCAAGTGAAAAACAATCCTGAAATAATGTATATTTCTAATTCTTCTTTTGATATGTATAAACAAGAATTTGTTAAATTTGTTACAAAACAATTACTTTTCTGGATAACATCGAAGCATGCACTGAATTCAAAAAGATGAAGTTCATAATCAAGTTATCAATATGAATAAAGTTTATGTTTTCGAGAAAAATATCTTCAAACAAGTTGCTGTTATCAGAAGGAAGACTAATTTTACTGCAGATTCCAGTAATTACCATATTTTGAAAACAAAAGCGTGATTTCGTCAGTTTTACTTTAGGTAAAAAAAATCAACTACCTGAAGAGGCGATTTTTTATGTTAGTACACAACAATTCTTTAACACCACCCAAAAATCGAGGTTGGCAAAAGATAACTACTCAAGATCAAACCAAATGAAGCATCCTGCAGTTATTTTCCAAAAATGTATTCCTCACCTGGATTATTACTTATAATATCTACGATTTCTCGTAGATCTTTACTTCTGTCAGTTACACCATTATATCCATCGGTTGGTGCCATAATTATTATGTAAATATCCAATGCACTAATATTGCACTGATTGATAAGTATATGAAAAAAGTGAATTTGTTTTGTGGATATCATACATATTGTATGAATTATTCAATCCCCATTTCTTGCGTTCTCTGCATTTCTGGGCTGGCCTAGGCTATGGGTTACATTTTGTCTTGATAAAAATTATACTATAACGATATCCCATTATGTTTGCAATATTTTTAAATCACTGAGCTAATGAATTATTTGATGTTTAGGGATTCCTCGACCGTAATTTGCAGTTCTTAGGTTTGACGTTTCGTCTGCAAATGCAGCAGACGGTCGAAGTGATGCCATAGACTGCTTCGATCAGTGCATTTGCTGTATGCCATACTCAAAAGAAAAGAGTTGAAAGGGGGATATTTTTAGACGTTTTTGGGAAGCTTTCTACAACTACGAAGCTTCAAAAGATAAAAGAAAGAAAGCACTTCAGTTAAAGCTGTTCCTTTCAGACACCAGCTGAAACAAAAAGCCCTCTCGAAACAGCTACTTCCATATAAACATTGAATTACACGAAAGTAAAAGCACTTTTGAAAGAGCTACTTTCATATGAACCTTGAATTATACAAGAAATATTTTGCCATTCAGTTTGTTCTCCAAACAATATAATATACGAAAAAGATACAATTTCACTTATATATCTACACGGAACAATGCCATGGCAGGCATCGATGTTTCGAAATAAAACACTTGTCTCATTGCCTCTTGAGCACCAATCTGGAAGTTTCCCACATCTTTTATGATGAAGTCTTTCTTGCACTTGATTTTCTCAAAAAATATTAAGACCATTATCATCATAATTTGCATCATTCTAATTCTAGTCTAATTTCTAGTTGTCTGAAATTAGTTCTCCAAATTTGTAGTCAGCTCTTGAATCATGAGATATCAGACTTGGTAATTATTTTCATCATTCCGAAATAGTATCAATTTCCTCCAAAATGTTGATGAATTGAAAATGTATGTAGTCTATCCTTCATTCAAAGCAGAGCGTAATTTTTCACGTAATTTTTCAATATCAGACCTTCCCGAGCAAATAACCCAAAAAACGTCAATAACGTCATCCCAGTCGCTGCAACTGAATATTTTTCACGGCAAGGTAGTTGCCAACGCATGCATTTATATGTGGATATTTTTTCATCGGATTCGTCCACCCCTATTCCAATAAAATCTATATTTGAAATTGGAGGGTCTCGCAATTGCGAAACAACGATAGAAGTGCATGTGCAATGTGCATCGCGCATACGTTCGGGAAATTTTCGATGGGATGCATTAGGCCGTTGGAGCGGTCTTCCGAGCGCTACATGGAAAATGCTGGTGTAGCTGAAAATCGCCTGCTGAATTTCCACGATGTGATCATCCACAGTGTTGAAATATTGATTTTCACCAGTTCTTGGGAGATTATGGAAGAATCACCCTGCGAACATTTATTTTGAACTATTGAATAAAAAAATGATTTATTCCATTTTTATCTCATTTAACAGTTCTTTTAGAGCTTACCCTACAATCAAATTTGACGAAAAAATTTTCATTGTCAGTAACTATCATACTTTTTTTGAGTGTCAACGGCAAACGACCACTTTAGTCGTTACCCTTGTGTTCTGGAGAGGCAATGTTGATAATTTCCCGAGCCACCTAGGGAACACCATGGCTATTCGCAGTCCGTCAGCCATGTAATGTTACGGAATCATCCCAACTTCAATAAGATACATTTTCTTGGGAGAAATATCTGATTTAGGTAGGGTTCGAACTCACTACCATTCAGTCATGAGTCGGGCCCACCACCAATGCGCATATTCATCGCCACTCATCAATATTATGAGGAAAAAATATTTCTTTGTTTGTTGGCAACAAACTATTTCAAAATTTGTTTCGCGTATTTAGATTTCGCGTAGTTAGATTATCAGCGAATCACCTGGATTGTATTGGTTTTATATATTTCAACTTCAAACCAAAAACAAATAAGCGAATATAAATTGAATTATAGGAATATATATGAGAAAATACACATATATCTTCAACATGAGATCCTATCGAACATTTCATGGATTCCAGTTTTCGTCATCATTATAAAATAATTTTCCAAAGTCAAAAAGTCAAACCAAGTGAAGTTTTGATTACATTCATACAGTACAAGAATTCCAATAAATATTCAATGATACATACAATAAATTTACCGATTACAACAATGAAAAATAAGGGAAAAATTTCGTGAATCTTACATTAAAATTCGTTAATTTTTTCTTATATATTATTATGAGTAAATATATACGTTGCTATTAATATATTGCTATTTTGGACTAAAGTTTCCTATTTTGAGGAAATAGAATAATCTATTTTCAGATCGAAAATATCAGTAGTTGTTTTTGAAATATTCACCAAAAATAGAAGAAGAACTATTTTTAATGGATTATATTAATTACCGTGTTAAAAATCACACGTTAAAAGATAAGACCTCGTTAGTCCTAAGCTCGCACAAGTTTCGACTTTTGAGAGTTGTCGTTCGTAGGGGTGCGACAGCTGGTCGAAGAAACAGATTTTGTTTAAACATATTTGTTATAATCTGATATATACCAATTTGAAAAGCGACATTTCGTTCATTAGATTCCATCATCAATTTCATTTTTTCAAATAAAGACCTGCATTGTAATACATAGCTGAGTTTGTTATTACAGTGGTCATAAAAATCAATGAAAAAAAGTAGAGGTCCACATTAAAAAAAATTAGGTGATGAAATCTAATGGACGAAACGACACATTGCAAATTGTATTGGATCTGATTATAACAAATTTTGAACATTATTGAAAGTTCCCTTACCTTTTTTATATCATTCGAGACGGTAGAGCCAGAAAACTATATAAATTCGACTAATCTAGTTTTTGGTGAATATTTCAGAAACAATCACTGATATTGTCAATTTGAAAAGGTCTAGTTCCTCAATATGAAAAACTTTTATCCCCTTCAACCGACTCTGTAGATTTTACCGTTTCCAAAGTAGTAATAGTGGGATTAGCTAAAAAAGCACCTCAAATACACTCTTATTATTCAGTGCATTGGTCTGACTATAAGTCAGTAACAACTATGGGAAATGATAATGTTTCTGCAGGTCAGCAAAATATTCATTAATGTGGTTAATGCTCTAAATATCGAACTGAAATTTCAGAAATTTCTTCCAACAATACTGTTGATTAGAAAAATGAGTATGTATGTATTATTAAAAATATATGTATCATTGATACGATTGTTTTCAAAGAAATTTTAGTGTTGAATTGAATAACTTTAGTAGATTGTTTCTTTAACAGATCTATTCGTGCTATGACATATCGTGAAATATACTTGAGTATTCACCTGAATATAATAATGTTACATTATTATTTCCATTTCATAAAGATTGGGGAATTTCACTTGGTGCAAAAAAATATCAATAAATATGAGTATCATATTTATTGATATTTTATATTT
>WOGN01009215.1:0-10923 GCA_015342105.1 Leptinotarsa texana | reverse complement strand
TTATGTGATATTTTTTATCTTTTTTTTTTTTTTTTGTATTTTCAATTATCGTAGGTGAGACTGCTTATTAACAAATAAAAGTGTATCTTTTTTGTATTATTGTATTTATATGTATATTAATGTTTACATTACTATCATTTTTGTATGTATTAGGATGTATCCTATTTGAATAACGCATTTCATTTTATTTCATAAAACAAGTGTTTGATAGTGGAACTTTTGAGTGGAAATTCAAAACGATAGATCTTGGTTTATACAAATTTTCGAAATCAGTATAATTGTGAATCATAGAAACATTTGTTTACTGAATATTTCATTCATTTCTTTAAAAGAGAGATAGGAGTAGATACTTTGAATTCAGGGTATCATTTTGAAATTGAGAGTCCCAGAAAATGGATCAATCTCTGATTTGCAGGAACGTACTTGGTAGATTTCATATCTTGTATCATAACTTTTTTCAGTATTCTGAAGTTGTTACGAATGATATGCTGCTTTGAGGTAATTTGATACAAGCAAAATTGTCTCAAATCAAAGAGGTATGTTTCTATAAAAATAAAGTTTACGATTACGAATGTATGAATACGGTATGATATAATATAAAAAATAATAAAGTATCCGAAGATTTTTTTCTTCATAATCATCTCCCAAATAATAGAATTTTCTGAAGAATGAGTTGGAAAAGATAGATGAATATTTATTTTCAAAAAGATAAAAAAATGCATAGTATATACATGCATATCTCAATATAAAATTTGTATGTACCGCCTATTGCGTAGGGGCGTGAAATAACTCTATTAAAAACACTCAATTCGTTGAGGAATAATGGGTAGTTGCAATAATTTTATAAACAAGTTGAATTATTGCCATTTTCTATTATTTTTTGGTTGTGATTTTTTTGTTTATCATCTACATTGCTTGTTGTGTTTTCTATAGTATAGTTTCCATGTTTGTCACTTGTGAAAATGTAAATGTCACTTTATAATAATAAGAGAGACCACGTTTTTCTTCAAGTAGAACAAGGTCTGAAATTAGGTTTTTTGGAAAGTTTACATCTATGTCCTCTTGGCACCTTAATCGTTGCCTATCCATCAATGAAGTTTAAATAGTTAGTGCTATCAGGAAACTATTACAGACGACGTTTTCGATATTGGAAGGGGGAGCAATAAATGAGATAACTTTTCGAGTCTAATTTGCATAAATTATCCTAATTAACTATCAAGTTTAACTGAATGTAGGTAATGAATGTTGAAATAGAATGCAGATTTATATAGCTATATTCAAAAACAAGTAACCGAAGTAAACTCCCACTTTCGTATTCAAATACTCTATTTATTGATTATGCCCATCGGTAAGTATATGGTGAGACATTAGTCGGTCAGTTGTCAATACTCAAATTATTATTGATGATATGTTTCATCAGTGGATCTGGGAAAAATATGATAAGTAATAAAATAGCACCAATGTTCAATTTGGGCAGTGTTCCCACATACCAAAACTTCAACACTCTACAATTTCAGTTCTGCTGTGAGCAGGAGAGGTGTTGAATTCTTTCCAAATAAAGAACCTTTGACGAACCAAAGCGGTTAGCGACATACATAAACATTAAAATAATAACCAAGTATTTACAAATATATTTAATAACTGATAACGTTATAATAAACAAGCTCTAGCACGATTTTATCAACTACATTCGAATAATTAATCTTTCTGTAATGAGCTTAGTTATTTTCATTTTGATTCATCGGAAAATGCAAGGCTTCATTTATGATGAACGTTTATCCGTTTATCCTCTTATGGATCTATGATGAATCGTGAATATAATTTTTGAATTATATTATTGGAATTCACAAAGCTGAAGGGATATATCATAATCCGCATAACATGAATCTCAGTGGAATAAATTTTATTAGGAGAAGTCTCAGTCAATATCGAAGATAAAATTGAAAACTGCAACAAAGTGAAATTATCGGGTCCATCGATCGCCGAAATTTCATATTATGCTAACGTGATATTCATAGAATTAGTAATATTCAACAAAATTCAACTGTAAATTCTTAAACTATCGCCACCAAATTAAAAGTTTTCCTTATTGTCGTTGAAGTGGGTGTTATATTAGGTTCAAAGTTCTTTCAGAAAAAGACCTAGGTGGTCTATACAATGAAACCTTTTCCACGTTAGAATAAAGGCACAGTTTCTAGAATGACGTTTCGCATCATCGGGAGATGATGCATCCCTTCGTCGAGAGAAAATTATGTTTCGTCTACAACTGACGGGTGTGAAGTTATCCACATCCACAAAGTACAGTGAGAAAAAAAATCGAATTATTATTTTTTATTTACCGAGTCTGTATACCTACCATTTTTCAATATGATACGCTCATTGACTGATTTAGTAAAAAAACACCGTCCTAGTTTATTGAAATGTCTAAAGAAGTAAAAATAGGGTAGAAATATTTTTAAAAATTGTAACATAGAAAATTGAGACATGTTATTCCTGATGATCTATTCGACAAAAAAACTTCACGTCATAGTTTTCCAGGCCGTATGAGGGGGTAAAAATGGGGTGGAAAGTTGAAAATATCGTATCTTCGAAAATAGAATGTGTACAGCTACAAGTTTGAGATATTCAAATCAAATCATTTCAAATCAAATCATTTTATTCTCAAATATGAAATGGAAACATACATACTATTTATTAGAATGTAAGAATAACAATTAATATAATTTTAAGTGATTTGAGAATAAATTCAAAATCCCAAAATATGTTATCCATGATGATCTATTCGACAGAAAAACGTTCCGTCATAGTTTTCAAGGGGTGAAAATAGGTCTATTCTGTTGGTCTATTCGATAGTAAAAACATAACGTCATAGTTTTCCATGCCATATGAGGGAGTGAAAATGAGGTGAAAAATATTTAAAAATTTCGTTACATGAAAAATCGACTTTGTACACCTACAATATTGAAACATGTCATTCCTGATGATCTATTCGACAGAAAAAACTTCTGAGCCGTCTGAGGGGGTTAAAATGGGGTGAAGAGTTGAAAAAAATCGTATCTTCGAAAATAGAATGTGTACAGCTACAAGTTTAAGATATGTTATCCATGATGATCTATTCGACAGAAAAACGTCCCGTCATAGTTTTCAAAGCCATCTAAGGGGGTGAAAATCCATCTAAGTGGGTGAAAATGCGGTGAAATTATCAAAATATTTCTTAATATGAAAAATCGAGTTTGTACACCTACAAAATTGGGATATGTTATTCCTGATGGTCTATTCGATAGAAAAAGCTTCACGTCATAGTTTTCCAGACCATACGAAGAAGTGAAAATGGAGTGAAAAATATTGAAAATTTCGTTACATGAAAAATCGACTTTGTACACCCACAATATTGAGACATGTTATTCCTAATGATCTATTCGACAGAGAAAACTTCACATTATAGTTTTCCAGGCCGTCTGAGTAGGTGAAAACATTAAAAAATGTCGCAACTTGAAATCTTGTAGGTGTTCAAATTCACTTTTCAAAGATATGATTTTTTCAATCTCCACCCCCTCAGACGGCGTGGAAAACTATGATGTGAAGTTTTTTCTGTCGAATAGATCATCAATTTTGTAGGTGTACAAAGTCGATTTTTCATGTTACGATTTTTGAAAATGTTTCCACCCTATTTTCACCTCTTCAGTTAGTTTAATAAACTAGCACGGTTCTGTTTTCATTAAATCAGTCAATAAGCGTATCATATTGAAAAATAGTAGGTGTAAAGAGTCGGTAAATGAAAAAATAATAATTCAATTTGTTTCTCACTGCACTTTGTGAATGTGGATAACATCACACCCCTATACAATTGAAGCATGATAATAAAAGGTAATGAGGTTATTGGCTTTGATTCCTAGACAGTTCTGAGATTGTAACCAATGATATCAGTTGTGCACACGACCAATACTAGATTTTAATAGGATATTTTTTAATACCTTTCAACTTCGGTAGGGATTTCCAAAATAAAATATTTCTTGCTTATAATCCAGCTTTCTATCGGTGAAAAAATCAGCTGAAAACCTTATTCTTATCAACAAATCCGTATCTAGGCGTATTTCCTAGAATCTCATATTTCATGATTATTAATTCATAAATTAGAAACGGGCATATTTCCTATGGTGCCATACCGAATAATTTAATATTTTACTCGTATGAGTAATGATTCTATCAACGTTACAACGTGACAAATAGTCTCTAATTTGACTCACTACAAGAAAGGCCAAAAGCCGTAAATATTGAGGTTAATGGTGACAGACCTCGTTAAAATGATTTCGGTAATGTGATACGGAATGTGGGTGGTGTTTCGAAAAAACGTCGAGAGAAGGTGTAGCTTTCGATTGATTTGTAGGGAATACGAAGAAGAAAGGATTACATAGTTCGATAATTAGTAATTAAGAATGTTGAATGAAATATTTTTGATTATTCAACCAGTATGATTGCCATGATGGAGATATATTTTATCGAATCGATGTAGAGATATCACTGAAAAAAACTGCATATACTTGCTGAAAATCCATATGAAAACTTGCTGATTATATTCAGTTTGATTTTCACTATTATAACTAGATCTGATAGCAGGTTTGTTCTGGTTCTAACATCCGAAACTATTTGGAAACTGCGCAAGACATGATGCGTACAAACAAAAAATGTAAAACACTCCGAAATAGTCTTGTTTAAACTTGTTTAAACCAGAACGCTTTTGGGTAGGCAACAGTGCCACCTATCGTATGTATGTAGAGATGAAGAAGAGAAAATACTATTGATCATGTCCATTTTGTTATGTAAACAGAGAAAAAAGGGGTCCAAAGATTGTATTGAATTTTGTCAGCTTTGAAGTTGGAAACCTGAAGTTTGGCGTTAATAAAAAAATATAGTAACGAAACTTAATGTGACAAACCGAATTCCACTTGGGCGAAGCCCCGAACAACAACTCGTATTTCATATATGTTGATATTCGAAGGTTACATTTCTGGTATATTTCAAATGGGAAAAATCAATTTCTACCAGCCATGCGACTTCATAAATAATTCATGTAACAAGTAGGTACAAAAAGTTCAAGATATGAAAGGCACGTTGTTTGAGTTAGTGTAAGTATTTGAAATAGGAAAATTGTGGAGTTTTGTTTCCGGAAAACAAGAAATTATCGCAATTATATATGAGATTGTGAAAAATAAAAGCAGGACTTTTTTGCATTTATTTTTGACTCATTCTTGCCACAGGAGTGAAGTAATCTCTGAGACTTTCATGTGGGCAATTTGCTGACTGGGAAATTGCCGTAAAACGGACATTTCGAAATGCAAACTACTATGAAAATGCATCATTTTCCAGGTCTCAACGTCGTTATTTATTTTTTTCGAAGGTTGTGCCAGTCAGACTCGAAGCCCCGACACATTTTTGGGAAGGAAGCAGTTTCATGAATGTCTAAATC
This sequence comes from Leptinotarsa texana, assembly GCA_015342105.1. NCBI lineage: Eukaryota > Metazoa > Arthropoda > Insecta > Coleoptera > Chrysomelidae > Leptinotarsa > Leptinotarsa texana. The sequence continues at coordinate 5,456 of WOGN01009215.1, read as the reverse complement.
TACCTCTCGTCAGGTGCCTCTTTTATGATGATTTTCCCGTTATGAATCCTATTTTTTCAAACAAACTGTGTATTAAATGATTATATTTGGAAAATATTTAGAAAACATTTTGGAATAGCTAAAATTTCAAAGTAATTCTGACACAACTGTAAAGTAATAAATCAGCTTATCTGAAAATTGTTCAGCGGTTTCGAGAAATGAATCTCTCGAAAGACGAATCCTAGATTTTATCTTCCAACAGCAAATTGACATGTTATTGATGCTTTTCCATTATTGAAAAATATAATAATCAACGTTTTGCAATAATTGAAATATCCCTTTCTAAATCAGAGAAATCCCACGTAAGGCTATTGTATATATAATACAATAACAATTTTGATTTGTTCCATTTTCATAAATAATTACGTGTACATGCAAAACTAGTAAATGCTGTAATATATTCAAGGAACTCAAACTTTACTAATTTGTTCAGGATCAAAAGATATATTTGAAAGAGATTAGGAAAATCTCAACAAGGATTCAATTGAAGAACTAACTGTCTGGTTAATTGACTCCGTCCTATTCATTGACCTCATAATCCTCGTCAAAATCTGTCGTCTGATAAATAAAACTGAAGGATTATCATTTTGTTGAAATATCATGTTCTCTTTAATGTATGTAGAATTATTCTTTATGATACGCATTCTTCACGCATTTTTGGGTAACAGGGAGTCCAATTTTTATGTAACCCTCAAAGAATTGGGAGAAAAAACTGAGCTTTTACGATTCACATTGGAATGGCATTGCCATGTCAACATTCTGAGTTCTAATCTTTTCAGCAAGTTATGTCTACTAAGAGGTGTGTTGTATTGGGAACAGATTATTTTTTCTTTTTTATTCCAATATCTATCATGAGTTTAAAGGTAACTTTAGCCTAGCTTCTACAACCTTCACGTATCAAAATACAATATACATAATGGCCAATGTTGGTAATCGTGAGTCTTGCAGAAATTTGTTCAGTGTGTTAAAAGACATAACTATGTATTCTCTTCTACAAATTCATAAACATATTGCAAAAGATCAAACTCACATCAAAGGAATATGAATTGTGTGTCTTTATGTGTTATATTTGAACTCCCTTCATTTATTTTCCTTCTCGGGCTTTACTGTACTTTACTATAAATGTGTGCTACTCCACAGGTATTCGTTTTGATTGACTTGTAACTTGTTATATTTATGAAATAAATTTTTGGACGAAATTCACCAGTCATCTCCACTAAGATGAGGATAAAAATGATTCCGAAGTGAAGTGATGTATCTTTGTTTCATCCATTGTCACATATCTACAATGCGTTCTGACCGCATAAAATAATAAACAATAACATGAAACGTTCAGTTTGAGAAGAGCCTTGAACATGAAAGCACAGCCAGCCATCGAAAGCTCTCGCATATAATAAATATGAGTTATAAAGCTTTAAATCCTTTTTGTGATATATTTATTTATTCAAATTAGATAATGATAGTCGAAGAAGAAATAGTAATGCTGATTCATCCAATATGTAATTGACTGATTGTAAAATCAATTATTATTTTTATGTTATCAACAAATAATTGTCATTTATTGATTCATGTCAAAATTGACTTTCAAATTATTTTTCGTTCGATTTGCTGCAAATTTTTTATATTAATCTCATGTTGAGTAAGTTATATCTGTAACGTTTCATACTTATATTTTTACAATTATCATTTCAGTTGTCCTGAAGAAGAAAATAAACATTTCCGAAAGCTAGACAAACTAGCAAAAAGTTTTCATCCTTGACCTTGACACCTTGACTGTAACCTCAAGTTGAGAGTCTTAGCGGCTGGAGATATGTATAGTAAAATGAATTTACGGGGTCTTTCAGTCAAAAAAATCAAAACTCTACTTTACTTTGCCAAGTTTTCGCTTCCAATGGGAAGCTTTCTCAGGGCCTATAATTTATTGAGTTGTGAGTTTTTTTGCCAACATTACAAATCATACTTACAGTAAAAATGAGTAAGAAACAATGAATTCAACATTCGAATCGACGAAAGAAAGTTAAACATTAATGGATTTTTTTGGTTAGACAAATGTCATACCTTCACATAAATGTCATTTCTCCAATCGTTAAGATTCTCAACTGCCGTAGTCTCTCTCTTTACAGACTATAGTACCTTTATGAATTTCTCAACTAATTTTTGAATATCTCTCGTGAATGTATTATAAAAGTCACAACTGCCTTCACTATTCGAAAAAATTACTCGAAAAATTATTTTCAATCGAGAATCGAGGCCGTTGAAACAATCGAAATTTTTTCAATAATGCCATTATTCCAGTCATAATGAAAACATGACCTATAAAAACCCTTCATCTTAATTTGATTTCGTCTGATACACTTGATAGTATTTGTTGCGACGTAATCTCGGTGATTGTTTCTATAATCGGTTTTATAATTGCTGTTTTGCTGCTCGGATGGAAAGCAGAATCTTTCAAAGTTGTTAAACTCTATAAATCTCCGTCTCGACTGCTTATTATGATGAATGAGTATAATTAAAGTTTTTGCCACTCAACTACGTTGAGGTACCTGCTGAATATTTTTCTCCACTCCTGTCAGTCCAATGCTTCAAGTTTAGTAAGTTGAGAAAGACGCATATCTCAGTGAGAGGCCCACGAAAGTGTGCTACATGAAAATTAATGGATTTTGATCTCTACATGATAGCTCACATATCAGTCAGACATATTTATGAATTATTGAGGTTTTGAATTTAACTATATTATTACTAGAGACCGGACACGGCTTGCGAGGGGATCAAAGGGTAACAGAGCAAATGCTTTTGATTTATAAATTAGATTTTGGGAAATCTACTAGTTTGCATTGCATAAAAAAATCATGCCTGAACTCTGCTGAAAAATCTTCTGCCCTCAGCGAAAGTGTATTCAAAGCTGACCATAACATGAATTTTTGAAAATACTCCTAATAAATTGAAAGGGATATATGTTCAAGAAAGAATAATTTTCAGAAAAGAAAGATTTTGCCTTTCTACTCATTCATTTTCATTCACCTTCATCTTCGTGAAGAATTTATTCTGAAATCGACTGCTTTCTTACTTTCTTTGGAAGATTCCCATATTTTTTGTATGAAGTACTTATTTCCAAAGGATTATTTCCTGATTTTTTTTTAACTAAAATACTGTCTTCACTGTCTTTTTGAATGTGTCAAACAGTGCCAGTTATATTTTTTCAGTTTTTATATAATAAAATTCAACGAATGCCTCTTCCCTTCGTCAAATTCATGAAAAAATCGAAACTTTCACTTGAAGACGTAAGAATTACTTTCTTTATTGAATTTCAATTTGCAAAGTAGCAATTTTTAGATTCTCAAGAATTTCATAAAAGTATCGAGAGTGATTTCCAAACTGTTATTCAGGAGGAATTCCAATGAAAATTTATGACTCTAATGAGGAAAAATGTAAATATGAAGTGATATCGACAATTTGGAGGATAAATATTCAGTCGACATAATATTTGATCCTGTTACCTAACAAACCAATTTTTCAGAATCATTTATGTGCTTACTGGTTTTCGTTATTTCGCAACCAACAAGCAAGGAATGACGATAATGTTTGTTTATTTGTACCAGTGGGGTTTCATCATTTTCCATGTTAACAATAATGAAAATCAAATTAATCAATCAATCAATTTAAGTTCTTGTTGCAGCTCGTATATAATAGTTTTCCATTTATATTGAACAAAACTTCATTTTGATTATCGAATCCACTCATATGATATTGAAATAACCATTTAAAAGAACAAATCAGAATAAATCCCCAAATAAATCAGCATAATTTTTATATGCCTCAGACTTTGAGCATGGACATATATAAATTACATTCATAACTTTTTAGTATCACACAATATTTCAAGTTTAATGAATGTGTCAAATTTTGTGGCTGCTAATGTAGTTTTCAAGGAAATTCAATGCTAACTAACATCGCCACTAGACTAGGTATATCTCAAATCGTTTCAAGTTCGTTCATTCCTGTGAGTGATAACTTTTTCAATTCTATAACCAATATTTGTAGTAAGAGCTGAATGGGAAAATGTGGTTTTTCATATGGAGTTTTTCTTTTGTGTTATTCAATGTTCATCTAGAAGTACTTGTTTCGATAGGCCTTTTTCCAATTTGTATCTGAGATAAATGTCCGTGCATAATCGACACATTATTGTAAATATTTCATTTCGAAGGTGATTTTATCTTTCTTTCTTTGAAAAACACATTTTTGTTAAATAGATAAAGAGTCAGAGTCAGAAATGCTTTATTGCCATAAAAGTTTAGTTTTTTTGATAAATCAGGCTTAAGAACTAAAATAATCTCAAACATTAACATAAAAGTCACGAATGTAAAACAAGATATTATTATGGCTCAAGCACATTTCAGAAAGTCTATGGTAAAAGTCTGTGATAAAAAATTTTATATGTTGACAAAGCAGGCATGAGAACTAAAACAATCAGAAACATTTATAAGTTGCGAAGTCATTCGAAAGGAATTCCTCAATACTGTAATAAGCTTTATCTACAAGAATTTTTTTACTCTTTTTCGAAACTGTTTGTAGCATGTTAGGTAATTTTCTGAATGAAAAGGGGAGATGATTGAAATATTTTTTGCTATAATAGAGAATCGAATTTTTAATTTCTGCTGTTGACGGGATAGAAAAAGGAATATTGAATGTGAGACAAGTGGCATAACTTTGAGTTGAGTTCAAGATGTTATCTTTGTGCTTTATGTACATTAGGCAGACTGTTTCTAAAATAAAGAGGCAGTAGTTTGTTAGAATGTGATGAGTTGAAAAACAGGTGCTTACAGGAATCTTGGACTCTAGCTCTGATAATGAATCTTACTGCTCTTTTTTGAATTGTAAAAACTTGACTCATTAAGTTATGACAGCTGCTCTCCCAGAAATAAACTCCGTACCGCAAGTGGGATTCGAAAAGTGCAAAGTATGCTTTTCTAGCAGAGTGATAGCCCAGAGATAGACCTTATCGGATAACAACTTGAGGATAATTTTTTGCATAGTACACTAATATGCGTTCCAAATTTTAATTTGTTGTCTATGTTGTCTATGTTGTTCTTTAGTTTATGATCAATGATGTGTTCTTATATTGAAACATAATAAGTTGCCATTACACCATTGTTTAACTTTGCCCATATCATGCTCTACTCTAATGTTTAGTGCGTCTTCTTTTTTTGAAAGAAATATTTCTTTCACAAAAACTAACCTATCTTAGAAATGCTCTCATTTCAATCACATTAGGTAAATTATCGTTATATACAGTGTCACCATTAAAGTGCGCACCTTATGAGAAACTTATTTTTCGAAAAGTTTCAATGAAGTTTAACTTCGGCACTTGTTTGTGCTTTAAATTTAACTTCAAATGATACGGCCAACTGCAACCCACT
>WOGN01009214.1:0-10925 GCA_015342105.1 Leptinotarsa texana | reverse complement strand
GAATTATCTACATTATTGCTAAATCTATTCGCGGGCAGATGGCGCTGTACGTAACATCCTTGATATATCGACATTATTACTTGATCTATATGCGGGCAGATGGCGCTGTACGTAACCTCCTTGATCTAATTCGAACATGTATTTCTTCATTTGAAAAACTATTTTTTTGATTAACACTCGTGCATGCTGCCTTATTTGTAACCCTCCTTTGCTTGCCTGCTGCCTTGGGCTTGGTACCTAATTTTAAGACTCCCTCTCCGGAATCGGAAAATATCAATATACGACTGATTGATCTCAAAGTTTTGATAAAACAAATATAGTTTAAAAAGACTTAAAAAATGATTTTATAGCATACGAAACTAAAAAATGAGAAATAAATATAGTTTATAAAACTAAAAAATACGCTTTTAAAGAACATCAAACTAAATAGTTAAAAATATTTTTTTAAATAAGCTTAAAACAATAACGAACGAAAAATACTAGTTTTATTGTGAAAAAATCGTGGTCGCTTTGTGTCATATTTTTTGTATATCAAGCACCCGTCTCTATTTTCACAATAATACTATTATTTTTTGTTCGCTATTGTTTTCTGCTGATTAAAAAAAATTATTTTCAACTTTTTAGTTCGATGTTCTTTAAAAGCTGGTTTTTTAATTTTTTAAACTATATTTATTATCATTTAGCTGTATAGAGTTGTCTAGAAAGTTTACAGACTTCATGTATTTTCAAATGGTTTAACGTGGTCATATATCATATGACACCTTGATAACTTTTAGAGTCCTGTCACATATCCAGAGTGAGGTAGTCTTAGCTCATTACCCCTCTGTGTGTTAGTTATGACACACATAATTTCTTATACAGTGAACTTCACATCTCAACTTTTGAACAACAGGATGCTAAAGATTAGAAAATATTTATTTTTTATAACAGGTTTAGTTTGATCTCAAAAAAAAAGTCGTGAAACGCAGCTTCTATATATCTAAAGGGATTTTCTGCTGTTCAACATTTTTTTTCATTGTTGATAGTATCTTCAGGATTTGAACTGAATTATGTCGATGCTCTTCGGGGTTTTCTAGTACTTTTTCAGGTTCCTTATGTAAAAAAGGAAGATGTTTTTCACGTTGGGGCCATTCAGGTACATATTACGTTAGCACTATAGGGGGGTGGGAGATCTTTGTTTTGCTTATTTTGCTTATTTTTTATCACACAGGGGGTGAAGGGGTCTAGATGGTGAATACGTCAACAGCAGTTATTTACTTTTTTACACATAAGGCAACCCTTACATTGTCTATATTTGAAAAATGAAAAATACATGTAACAATGTTTATGTAAGCATGGGAGAGGGGAGGAGAGAGCTTTGTTTATTTTTACTGACAAGAGGGGTGGGGGTAAAGAATTGTAATTATTATGCCTATGTTATACTTGAACGGCTCCTATGAAATTTTGCCGGGATTTCGAGTTTTCATATACTTTGCGTATTTATGTTTTTTTGAGATGTGTGATGAATTTGATTGCCGTTGTCACACATTGCTTATACGAATAATCTAAAGGAACAATTCGTCCAGGCCAGGTCGTTCAGGTTTTTCCTGACTATTTGTGAAAAATTGCTGGTACTTTGCTTTCATTCTTTCACTTCTTCTCAAAGATACTGTAAGTGAAGTAGACATCTTCCACATGGTTGTTCTTATTGAAACTCGAAGGACCACTTATGTATCTAACTTGGTTTTACTTTTCAACTTGGTCAAGACTTTGTTTGGTTCTATATGATATAACACTGAGAAGATATTTTTCTTTCTATCAACAACTTTTTGTTTATTTACATATTACCTCTTGATTGTTTTTATACAGGTTCAAACAGGAAAGTTGACACGAACATACTATAAAATTAAACGAACAGGATGAACAAACTTTTTGAGATGGACTTCCACAGGAACAATTATATTAATGTTGTTAAAATTCAGCATCAATTGCCAATAATAGATGACACTGGCTTGGCGCATCATGTCTTGAAAAAATTGTATGCTGTGTAGAAATTGAAGGGACCATCCCACAAATATATATTTTTGAAATCACAGAATTAATCACCGTGTACATCTGGTACTGTTTTGAAAACGTTGTCGTATACTCGCTAATACGCATTGTTATGACATCTGGTATATGGATATCATTAACAAAAAGGGTTCGATATATTTCTTTGATTTGAAGTTGTCACTTTTTTTTGAAAATAGTTTTTTGAAAGTATTTAAAATTACACAAACTTAGTTGGCACCTATTGAACTATATAATAAAAATGTTATTACGTAGTAAATCACCAAAATTTGCATTTGAGTTTGAATACCTGTTAAGCAGACAATACGAGTGAAATATTTTTTTTTTAATTTTTCCTAATTGCTGAAGAACCTATCAACAAACAATGACTATGTTTTCAATTAACATCAGAGCAAGCAAATTCTTGGTGAGAAAGCTTCCTTTTGAATGCAATTTGCAATATTCATTAATTAAATGTGTAAAAAATATTCATTAATTGGGAACAACCAGATAGATGTCTATAATTTCCCATCATCAAAATCATGGGATATATACACAAGTACAATATAATCGGTTAACAAAATTTTACATGTTTTCCCTTCCTCGAATCATACTTTTTCACCTACTTAATACATAAAAACATTAATTAACAATTTCATAGGGTTAATCGGACGGTGAGCACTTTGTGTAACCAACTGAAACAATAAGCACAGGATGTGTATCCATATTGTGAAAAATTAGAAAGCATAATAAAGTTGCGTTCTTTCTCTTCATATTTTTATGATTCATTTTTATAAAACCTATGTTTAGTTTAACTATGCTCCGTCTCAGTGAAAGATATAATTAAATTCATGTGTTCTATTTGAGGATATAGTGATGAAGGTAATCGATTCTAAAGTAGAGAATTAAGATAATGAAACTCTCAATATAATTCACTACGTTTAGCTTCATTGAATAAATAACTAGTGTTATGTTGTCTGTAACCGTTTTTTTTATTGGGAATGCATTCCTCATTTATAACCTGGTGAATGTACTGTTTTTTAACTGTATTGAGACATACCATGAATGAATTGTTCCGATATTCTAAATTTTCATAAAGGAAAAAGAAAAATATCACCATTGTGTACGCATAAAAAATTGATTATCAGTTGTCTTAGCTGTCTGTAATAAATAATTGAAAAAAATTCATGATATGTAGACAACAACTTTTATTATAATGATGGAGTTCACTTGAATTTTTATCTTAGCTCCTACCTTATCAAACATCAGAAGATAGACTTTTTCATGTTATTTCATGATATATTCATGAAATTGCTCTCTGTCGGCATTCACATTTTGGATCCAATACACGTTTAAAAAAACATACTTTTTTTACGCACTCGAACTGTATAAAACAGTATCATTGAAATAACTTACACAATTTCATAACATGTGGCTTTCGAAACAGTTTAAAATATCAGCTAGACGATGCAGATGCCTTTCATTTGTTTTTCTACACTTTGCAGCATGTGAATGGAACTCTCATGTCTGAAACTGTTTTCACTATTGGTAGAAAATTTCAGATTGAACTATCATTGAACAAAGCATATTAATATTTCAAAATTAAAGCATTTATGATTCATCACCAGACAGCGCACTTTCAATCTGCCATATATCTCCTCAGTGGTGTTAGACTGAACCACAAATGCATTATGAATAGGCTGACCCGTTAGTTGATGAAAATCGATAACACTATACATGATAATAATCATGTAATAATCATCACAATATTCACAAACTTTTTTATTTCTAGACGCGTTTCGCTAACACCGTTGCTTCCTAAGTAGAAGGAAGCTACCGAGGAAACTACGTGATTTGCTATCACGATTTCATTCAGGATGGAGCCCAGCTCCCTTACCTCTTAAACGTGTAGTTCGTCACGGGGACGAACGAGACAACTCAATGAAGCTTTTTGACGGTAAGGAGGTCTTCAGACACCCATACCGCCCATCACGATGTACCCCAATCTGGTTGGGGTGTTAAAGTTATTCATCCGTTATGGAAGGTTATTACCCCGTCCGATACAGAAGGCCATGACACTCGGCGGAGTGTCGTGACTTTTCCTGACTAACGGGATATTTTGAGGTTCCGTATTATCGAGAACTTGTCGTTTTATCGACTGAATGGACTGCTGAATAGAAGGCAGCTGCAAATCCCTGCGGTTGGCTTCATTTCATTCGAACCACGGAGCATTCACTATTACCCGTAGAATTTTGTTTTGTAATCTCTCCAACTTGGAGATACTCGTCGGGGCGGTTTGTCTTCAGACGCCTGAAGGTCGAGTTTGGACTTACGATTGATCAAAGAGTACATATTTAAAATCCGACCCTGTATTCTGGTCCTCACTTGTTCGATGTGCGGGATCCAGGTGAGCCTGCGGTCTATCGAAAGACCGAGGCTCTTTACAAGCGGTTGCCAATCGACTCCCCTTCCAGAAATCCTCACTTTCATGGCAGGAAAAGATATAGTTCTTTCCATGGTAATTGCCTGAATTCCATTCGGGAACGCTCAGATCTTCCAATCTAGGTACCATCGCTCGAGGTCGTCCAGTACGCATTGCATATAGATGACCCGAGTTCACGACTCATGAAAGAAGCGAAGAGATCTGTACTTTCATACTCTCGGAACTCGAAAGGTAAATGGTGTACAAGAAGTACAACGTAGAAAAGAGCACGACCCCCTGTGGCACTCCAGCGAGGATATCTCTTCTATCAGACATGAAATCCTTTACTCTGATATGAAAGGTCGTACCTTAGGCCTTAGAAATGTTCAGAGGACCAGGTGAACACTCTCATTGTTGTTGAGCTCCTTGATTGTGTTTTCAACCAACATGAAAGCCTGTTACTCATTGGAGTGGTCCCTCCGGAAACCAAATCAATCATCAGGTAGAATATTTTGGTCCTCGACTCCTTCATTGAGCCTCTACAGGGCGACTGTTTTAGCCCCTTCAGCCGCTGAGGAGAGCAGATTAATCGGGCTGTTTCGGGATTATCACAACGACCGCATGGGGACCGAGATTGATCTGTAAAAACCCCTTCTCAGCCGAATTTCGACACCCACGATCTCAGTTCTGTAAAATCTGATATTGTCAATTCGGAATTGAACATTTTGAAAAGATCATTTGACAAAAATGCCAACTCCTCCTAGAACGTGTCCAGCACGTTCCTTGTGACAAAATTTGTAATTTATACAAAACCCCCTGTGTCTAAGATGAGTGCTCGGGTCGAGAGGGATTCGACTTTGATAAACTGCTTGCACCTTTGGATATAGGTTTGAAAAGCTAACCCCCACCTGAGTATGCCCAGATCCCGCAGATTTCTCTGTGGGGCCTGGTTATCTCGAGACGGCGGTGAACCCCTTGGCTTTTCGTTGCACTTTAGGTTATCTCGGGAAGCCGCGGTAGTTTGCCGTGTGTCCCCCCTTGCAGCTGTTACACTTCGGGGGACCAGTCTTAGGTATCTATCTTACAGGTAAGATGTCTGCCGGCGTATTTGACACAGATAGGTACTGCCATGAAATTTCGCTGTCAGTGGCCGATGCAATGACGTCGGTGGTACTGACCCAAGGAAATGTTTAGATGCTGGGGTTTGAGCTGAATTCTCACATTCAGTAGATCTGTGTTTCTGATCCTCGTTAACAAGAACAAAGGCTAGAGGCAACGGTTTGCTACCTCGTTTCATTCAGGTAACTGAGGTAAGGTCAAAGCCTCTACTTTCGAGTACCTCACGAACATCGGAGATGTCCAGATGCTCAAAAACACCTCTGAAGACGGCTTCAATTTGTCGATCTTCAGAAGGCTGGCCAACCTGCGATAATCGTCAGGAGACTCGGTTTGGACCTTGAATCCATCATGGAGATTTGACTGCTTTGGAGAAGTTCATTTTCTCCTTCGTAGCGAGCTTCGTGAGTGGCACCCATTAGTCCTTCTGACGGACAGTGATTGGTGGATTTCAAACTTTCTCAAGAGCTAAGGATTTTGTTCAGCTACCTTTCGGTAGGAGAGATGACCTTCTGGGTTTTGTTTAGGTTATGAACAGTGCTTGTGGTAGCTACCCAGGCAGGATCATTCGTCTCGTTGTGGGTACTATCCATTTGCATGGCGATTACATCTTCTCTTACGAAGACGCCATCTATGGGCTCGACAGAGAACTCAATATCGACTTACCCTTTGAAATAGACAATAGAGTAATTACGCAGACTAAGTTACTAAGACTAGGCTAGTTAAAGCACAACGCTTTCCTCTCAATAATTGTAGATATCATCACTCGTTCTTTATATCCGAATGTGCAACAAAAAATATAATAAAATGTTGAAATGTTGGCTGTAGTTTTCAGCAATACATTCCATGATTGAACACACTACCAATCTAATTCAAATTTTCACATTAAACTTTTTTTTCCAATTGAATTTATAACTTCTTTGGTCTCAGTTATAGAAATTCAATTTTTTGTAATTCATGCTCTGTAGTTTAGTTTTTAATTGTGGTAATCAATACTCAAGTAGATGTAATATAATTTTTTGTTAGTTCAAGAGTCATAATGCCTTCTCTTTTCATTTTAAACTATTTCAACGAGTACCAATCTTGAGTCAGTTGATAATGATGCAAATTTTAACGAATGGAAAACTTTAGCTTCAGGAATAAAAAATAGAAGAATGTAAACTGTATTAGATATCAAAGTGCAAAATTGGTCAAGCCAAAAAAAGTTTTATTCAGTTGACCTAATTTCTTTAATGCAGCTTAGAGACTGGCTGAATTTAAAACCTTCCTTTCTCAAACTCTTACAAGTAGCTAATATAATTGTTTCACGTATGGGTTAATATTTTTGACAAATGGTAGTAATTAGTTTAACATGATCATCTGGTGATCGCAAATTTGAAACCACTCATCCTAATAATTTGAGTGTTGTATACATACATACATATTTCATTAGGATGGAGCACCGATTATTTATTCAGGCCAGAACGGAATTCTGAAGTAGGGTTAATAAAGTGACCATATGTTGGAGTTGTATTATTGCCAGCAAACTGGTCATTAGAAATCTGGTAAACAGCTGTACTGTATCCGACACAAAAATATATTAATTTGTGATTCAGGTGATAGAAGATTATTAAATATACATTATCCTAACTAGACGGATAGTTAAAGACCATCAAAGAATTATTGAAGTCGGGTAATGTTTCTGAAAGTCAATGCTTATATATGATATTTGTGTAAAAGTGCGAACTACAGGAGAAGTGGCTATTTGTTTCTTATATTTTTATTGTTTTATCATATTCACTTGTAACATGTTCATTAAACTAACCATCGAGAAGAATATCTTTTGGAACAGTGCAATCGTTTATTACACCGAACATTTCATATATAATAGATGTAAAATTCTATAAATTTCAGAGTCATAATAACACGAGTCATAAAAATAAACATAAATTAACATTAAACCGTCTACTTCTATTAGGAGAGTTAATAGTATAAATTCAGACAAATTTATGTAGTGATGAAAAGTGACTTGAAGATTATGTTAGTATCTGCAGATGAATATTAACAAGCTGATATGACATAATACGTATATAATTTCACTCGGAGACTTCTTTGTTATGTATTTAGATTTTTTGATATAACTTTTTTCATCAACTTATATTGCCAATCGTATTACTAATATCATGCAATCTTATATTCAATACTAGTTGTTGCTGTATCGCTGCTGTTACAATGTTTTGACAGAATCAGAATCAACGAACTTAGGCGTGCGCAGCTTTATAGAAAAGTGCTTTCAATAAATTGTTCTACAGCGCCATCTAGTGGCGAGTTACAGAAAAATTGATAACCTAAAAACCTTCTCTATGGAAAGTTACTTTTACATTTCATCACGATCGGTTGAGCGATGTAGAAGTTTATCACTTACCAACCAATCAACCAACCAACCAACAAACATCCATTTTTATATATTAGATAATGTACTTGTGATGCACTGTTTGGAATCTTCGATGTAGTAATGAGTATCACTGGAGTTTTTTCCCAACACCAAACCGTTATTTTCAACACCTCGACACGTGTTTCGATCACCAAGTGATCATCTTCAGTTTAATTTTCCTCTTGAAGATGATCACTTGGTGGTCGAAACACGTGTCAATATGTTAAAATATCGATTTGGTGTAAAACTCCAGTAATATTCAAATGTCAAATAATAACAGACATTTGTTAATGAAAATGGCTTTATTATTTTTCTAAATATTTCCTTTGATGATCAATATACTTTTGCATTCGTTCAAACCAGTTTTTCCATTCCTCTTGAGACACCTCCAAAACATGGCTTCGAAGCTTGGTTTTTGAACGCTTCAACTGCTTCTTGGCGCTCGCAAATCGGTGACCACGCAGTTCACTTTTGATATTCAGAAACTAGAAGAAGTCACTGGGTACTAAATCAGGATTGAACGGGGGATGAGTCGTCAATTCGATGATTTGAGTGCCCAAAAATTCAGCTGTTTGACAAGATGTGTGAGAGCTCGTATTGTCATGATGGAGAATTATTTGTCTTTGACGGTTAGTTTTACGGATTTCTCCGAAGGCTTCTGGCAAACAAATGATCGTGTACCACTCAGAATTGACTGCTCTATGTTGCACAAGCGGAATAGTGGCCACATTAACCCATGCAGCCGAAGAAACAGGCTGGACACACGGTCGATTGCTATTTTGTTTCCGGCATATACGCATATATTCATGATTCGTCATCTTTCACGATTTTATACACAATTTTTGAAGCAGCACTGTCGAATTTTTCTATATTCTATAATTTCATTTCATCACTTGACGCGAGCCTTTTTTTAAAGTGATTGATAAATTATGGGGTATCCAACGAGAACAATCTTTTACAATTAAGTATTCATGCAAAATCGACTGTATTGAAGTGGAACTAACGTACAATGTACAAAAAAATGAGTTCATCGACACATTCTAATAGAAATAATTCATATCGAAAGTTGTGAAAAATTATTCAACGAAAACTTTCTGTTGAAATTTCTATTTTGTTTTCAAATTGATTTTCTTAATTCACTGTAAACAAAATGAATATCAGTTGTACATCAAAACATTGTGAGTACGTTTATGCTAAAAAGTATCAAACTTTGTCACATTTTACCTATTGACATTAGTGTTGTCAGTTTTAGAAATATAAATAGTCCTTCAGCGTATTAGTCATGACTATTTGACGGTACTAACAACTCAATGTAATGAGAGCTTCTCAAATTGTCAGTACAAAACCTACGAGTTTTTTTCATGAGAGATGGGTTGGTTAGTTAGTTTCAGACGAAAATCTGAAGAAATTTACAAATTCCGATCAAGTGGAATATAAAAACTTCACAGTATCCATTACAGGTATTGAAGAAGTACCTTCTACTCTCAATTTTCAAAACAAAAAAATGCATTGTCATAAAATATAAAAAGTGATATATTTATATTTTTTTCATCATCGAATAACTATTTTATAGAAGTGATAAATTCAATTCAATTAAATTATTCAACTCAAAAATATATCGCACATGTCATACTCGATGATTTAAAATCATAATTTTAATTGTTCCCTTTTTTAAGTTCCAAACAATGGGTTCAGTATGTCACAGACTCTGCGTATTCATTATTATTCAAGCAACATACTTTTGCTTGAATTCAGTTTCCGAATAATTTGTTGATATTGTCTAACGGGTCAAATTCAGACACAAACATACTGACCCGTGACAACTTACAGGTCACGAAATTGACACCACTGAAAAATGTAAATTCTTTGTCTGGAAAGTCATCGAAAACTCTTTATAAAACCAGATTGTCTTGTGAATTCGTTTTTGAATACATTTGCATCCGCGTATCTTGAGGAATATTTTGAAATAAAGTCTCCAAAAATTCCGGCAGGCATTTACCAGAATCTACAATGTAGATAGTTGGGAGAGATGAATATCTCGAGATTTCATTTCGAAATATGTATTTTCTTATTCGTATGTATCTCTCCTCGATACAGTCTTCAGACGCAAATAATTATCTCTCCATCGGTGACGATGCTTACGATCATGGAATGAATAAATTGCGAAGTGACATTTTTTGTCTTTATTTGCAATGGTACCGGTTTTTACCATTTCTGAAAGATTGCAAGTACTATTTTGTTGACCATATACCGGCCGTTCGTGTGTTGTTCTCAACTACTTTATTGAATGTAGTTTAATGCTCTTCAAGTGAACCATAACTGTAAAGTATGGTAAACTATTTTGCATTTTTGCAAAACAGAATGCTTAGGTATAGTTATACAAAGTCGTATTGAAACCCTGGTGACCCAACTTTGTAGACGTTGTTAGATAGAAAAAATCGTTTCCAAAAGTGAACATTGAATGGAATGACGAAGTACATTGGGATTGCTTTATTTCATGATGAATCAGGAAAGCTTCAGATCAAGTGTTTTCGTCAAAATATTTTACATGGGAAGGGGTACAAATATTTACAACAATGTATTTCAATGCATCTGGAGTTATAGAATTTTAAATATATTTAATTTATTTATTAAATTAGAAAACGAACTTGAGGTTGAAAAAAGTATCATGTTTTGGTTGACAATGACGATACTTGTCTTATTTTGGTTAATATCAGTAACACTTCAGATGAGTTTGTTGAGAAGAAATTGGCCATTACAAAACAATAATTTTCTCGCAAATTTGAACCATTTTTTCTAATAATTCCAGTTCCATTCTGAGAAAACATGTTAGAATACTTTTCAAAAGAAATTCGAACAAATTGCTCGGATATATATATATATATATATATATATATATTTTGAATGATGCAACTGGTTTTCCTTTATTTTCAGTATTTTAATATT
>WOGN01009213.1:0-10925 GCA_015342105.1 Leptinotarsa texana | reverse complement strand
TATTTTAACGACCCATAAATAGTCATCTCACGGAGGAATCAGTCCAGTCATCACCCGAGGACGATTGTAGATACTAACAATCGAAACGTCGTTAACTAATGTGGCTTGGAATCTCTTAACTTTTTTTATTAATATTTATTTGTATTTCTTTATTTTTTGTTCAATCGTTTTAATTTTACTTGTATTTTATTTCACTATTATTCCATTTCAGGTTATCTTTTGCTTAATATAATTGTTATTTTCAGCTATTTATTTTTAATTCTTCTTTTTCAGTTGTTTCGAGGATTTCAAATCATTTGTCCGAATATATAAACTGAATATCTGCCAGTGATACAAAATATTCTAGATGAATCTGGAAGTGAGTGCAGAAACCTAATAAAAGACATGGGGACTGAAACCAGACATGAAATATTTACTATACACAGTGGTCGTTGAATCCATGTTGAAATACACATTTTTGATTTGATAAATACAGACGAAACAAGCGACCTCTTTCGGTAAGTTAAACTGGATGTAAAGACTTCGTTCGTTCGTTTAGAAAAAAGTTGAGTAATAAAAAACAGCAACATTAGAGAGACTCTCGGAAGAGTCCGAGAACTGCAAAAGGTTTAACTTCCTATCCTATAAGAAGCAACAGAACCAACCAATGTCCTCAGGTGAGCGTTATGTACTTTGACATTATAAGTGCTAAAAATATCAGACCTTTTGAGTTTAGAAAACGTCTCTGTGAATATTCGTCGCGATGTTATCAAATGAAGTATTGAATATATTATCTAAAAATTTACAGAAATATTCAACTCAATTCTTCGTTCTTCCTCGGTTTCATCATGTCAGGCACCGCCTCTGATCATCTAGAAGTTAGTTATCTCATTGCTCTTTTACTCCACTCCAGTTTCACAACTTGATGTTTTAGTTATTTGCCTGAAAGCCGATGAATGAACAGTTTTGATGCCTTTATTGCTACTGATACAAAAGAAACACTCCAATAAACATTCCGGCACGAATGCGTCCATCTTTGTTGTATTTTCTCGCAGTACGAGCGAGAAATGGCTGTTTGTTCCTCCCGCGCCTTTTTTCTCGTTTTCTTTTAGCGCCATATTGATTTTT
Source organism: Leptinotarsa texana (assembly GCA_015342105.1). Taxonomy (NCBI): domain Eukaryota; kingdom Metazoa; phylum Arthropoda; class Insecta; order Coleoptera; family Chrysomelidae; genus Leptinotarsa; species Leptinotarsa texana. The sequence goes on along the minus strand of WOGN01009213.1, from coordinate 9,818 downwards.
TCCGTGACCTATTTAAGCCGACTCGTGTTGTTCTCGTTGGGTTTGCGACGTGATCTCCAATCCTGTTTTATGATAATGTAATGCGCCGAACATCTTCATTCAAGAGGTGGATGGATTTTATGGCGTAACAGAGTTTGTACTCCGGGGAAAATGGAAGAATTTGATGGGGTGGTAGGTTTACGAGGGTTGGGAAAATATCCTTATTTGTGAGGATATATTTGGTTGGAAAATGGTGAATTTTATTTATTTTCATTGTTGTTTAGTCTATTATAGATGTTTTGTATATAAAAAATAAGAAAAAATCAATTAAAAATTACAACTGAATCACAGAACTCATATTTGTACAATCATGAGTCCTCTGCTATCTATTTGAGAAGACCATTGTCGCAAGGTGCCGTTGCAAAACTCAAGGAAAACAAAGAAATTATATTTTACGTTGTATTCAGGTTTCATTGATGCTTTGTGGTTTCAGCACAGATTCCAGTACACTTAAAGCACCAATGACAAATTCATAAAAGAAATTCAAATTGAAGGGCCCGCTAAAATTACTATTATTTCCATTGTGCATAAAAGTAGTCGAAAGTTAATTTTTTCAAATGAAATCCCCTGTATATTACTCGATAAATTAAAAGATGGTGAAAATGCTTCAAGATGATCCACATGTCCCTATACCTGAATCGTCAAATTTTCATGATAATGCCGTTTTTGTGGAAAAATCGTTATTCACGTTTTCCCTACAAGTGTTGAAAGTAGCATTTTATTTTATGAGTGGGGATTATTGCAAAACGAGCATCAGCAAGTGGAGCAAACTCACATTAACAAATGGATCATACAAATTTTTTTGTATAACGACACGTGTTTTGATCACCAAGTGATCATCTCCAAGAGGAAGATAAAACTAGGAACTTCTCAAAACTAAAGCTATTTATGCTATACATGTACATCATACAGGTAATACATGCAGGAATACCACCCATACAAGTATACCACCCTAAATTAATTTTGCAATTGGCCTTTCTATTATTTTACAATATGTCCTTATGTATGTTCAAATGTTACAGCTATATATAGAACAATTTTCAGCTATATAAAATTAGTTTCACAATATTGCTTATCTAAATATATTTACAATGTGTCTTTGTGTAGTAATCAGTAAAACCAACAATATTATTTCGACAAGCTATATAGTATGCTATTTGGTATTGGTCCGTTATTTGATTTTGCATATTCATCAGTTCCTCGTATCTGTAATATCGTACCAAAAATCATTACCCTCGTAGATTCACAATAAAACATTTCAAAACACAGTGAACTCCAGGGTCCTCAAATTTTCGTCCTGGATTACTGTAGGTCGACCACTTCGGGGCTAATCTCCGAGGCTAAAATCTCCAGAACGGAATTTTTTATAGAAACATCCAACAATGCTTTCATTGAAATTGTCATTGTTAAATGCTTGGTTAATTATTTGGGCTGTTTCGGTAGCACTTTGGCTCAATTTGAATTCGCTTAACGACATCACATAGCATCGTTTAGCATCAACGACTTCAATATATATATAGAAAATTTTCTATCGATCAGATTATAGCACGACACAGTCAAGTAAATATTTATTGAGAGATGGAGCTACGAAAAGAAATGACATTAAAACGGAGAAAACTTTTGAAACAACCTTAATAATTTTCTTTTCACGGTGGGTTTTTTCGTTTTTTCTGTCTTGAATTCGTTTGTGTATGAATAATTCAGCTTTGGTTTCATTTTTTCCAATATCAGTTAAATGTGTTGTAAAAAACAAAGTAACGGGAAAAATCAGCATATTCCATCAAAATGTACAGTGCATATCAAACTGTCTCAACAATCTTAGTGTTGTTATATCAGAAACAAAGGCTACCTTCGTAGCAATCACTGAGGCACTGGCATTCGACAAATAATATAGACATCAATCAACTGGAAAACTACAACCTAGTATCTTCCTATTGTAGAACAACCAACAAAGCTCACGATGGGGCACTATATGCCCTTCGTTCCTACAAACCGGTGATTAGGACTGATCTGAACATGTTAAGTGAAGAAAATCTGTTCGAAAGTACGGCAGCAGAATTCAAAATTAATAATATACAGTATGTTATCTGTATCATATATAAACCCCCAAGTGCAAATTTCTCCCATTTCATCGAAAAAATGGATGTGTTACTAGAAAAAACTACTGAAGAAGACAAACTTGCTAGACGCTAGTGACTTCAATATTAATATGATGGACTCTGCTGAAAACCCAAAGCATAGAGAAGCTATGAATAATCTACTGAGCTCCTATAACATGCAAATATCTATCCAAGAACCAACTAGGGTCTCTGATACTTTCTCTGCGTATCTAGATAACATTTACGTATCCACTTAGGCAACTTATGAATTAAAGGTGTTGAAAACAAATATATCTGATCATTATGCACAGTATGTATGCATACAAGAGAAGATAATTTTGAACCCTAAATATAAATTGAAAGGAAACTACAGCAAAAAAACTTTGAGATCTTTTACAAATTACTTACAAATGAACCCTGGCTAAAGGTATATGAGGAAGTATCAGTAGACAACATGTATAATAATTTCATAACGTTACTCTCCACACATTTTAACAATGCATTTCCTATGAAACAAACGAAAATAAACACTCATATAAAACCACAATGGATAACTGAAACTATCTTAGAAGCAAAAAATACATTAAACTTTCTCTCAGAACTATACCAACAAAATAGAATTGAGAAAAATATACTTTCTGAGTTAAAATTATTTTATTGAAACTTGCTTTTGACAGAAGAGAAAAAATACTGTGGAGAAACTATTGCACTTTTTGACAACACGTCAAGGATTTAGAGTATTGTCAAAACTGAGAAAGGCAGGCAAGTCACTTCGGAAAATTCTTTCAATGGAATAAAAATCAAAGACAGACTGATAGTCTCCCCACAAGAGGCTAGCAATCTGATTAATGACTTCTTCGTCAAGGCAGCCGCAAAAAATGTTGGTAATACTCCAAGTAGTCCGGACTTGGCAAATGTGCCAGAAATTTTAAACCCAATTTACGTATCATAAGTTACAGAAATCGAAGTATTAGACATTATAAATGGCCTTAAAAATAAATATTTATCAAGGGATGATAACAATAGCAATGTACTAATGGAAAAAATCGGTGTGTACATTGTTAAACATATAATATACTTATTGAACAAATCCTTGAAATGCGGAACATATCCAACTAGACTGAAAACGGCAATTGTTATTCCTGTATTTATAAAGGGTGATCCTCTAGTGATTGATAATTATAGACTTATCAGTCTGCTGTCTAGTTTCTCCAAACTATTTGAAATTGATAAGAGTGTTAGACTTATACCTTTTCTAGATGATAATAAGATTATTGTGAACAACCAACATGGATTTCAAAAAATAAAGTCAACAACCACAGCAATATTCAGTTTTGTTGAGAAGATTCTATCACTGCTTGATAATGATTCAATGGCACTTGGTGTATTCTTGGATCTATCATGTGTGCCATGCCATTCTGCTACAGAAATTTAAAAAATGGTTATATGTGTCCCTTCGCAGGATTGGTCTATATCCTACCTCACAGGTCGCACCCAGGGGGTATGTAAAAAGGACAATTCAATAGATCACCTCTCAGAAACTGCTTTAATAACAAGGGAGTGCCACAGAGCAGTATATTAGGTCCAATCCTATTCGTTTTATATATAAACAATCAACCATGATAAATCCGTTATATTAATAAATTATGCCGATGACACAAACGTTCTAATTGCTGGAAAAAACTATCAAGAATTGAGTCTAAAAAAAAATTACACTGTTCTCCTACTATCAGATTGGTTCCAAAAAAACTCACTAATACTAAACACTGGAAAAACAAACCGCATACTTTTTAAGCATAGTCGAAATATACGAGTTCTCTTTCGTTGACTCCACCAAATTCCTGGGGGTCATCATTGATAGACACATGAGCTGGATGAAACACGTCAAACTGCTCTGCGACAAGCTTAGTAGAGTTTGCTATTCTTTGAAGTAACTCTAAAAAGTCGTAATTTTCACTCCATCTTGTGCTACGGAATTATATTCTAGGGTGGCACACACAATGAAGAGGCCTTTATAATTCAAAAGAGAGCAATTAGAATTCTAGCTGGACCAAGAGTAAATGAATCTTGTAGGGGATATTTTAAAAATTTGAACCTTCTCACTCTAACAGCTGTATATGTGTTTGAGTGTCTGAACTATGTTTTCAAAAATAAATCATCATTAATACCTTATGGAAATGACCATCGCACCACAAAAGAAATAAGAATATATTGTGCTACCCTCAACATAACACGACACTCCTAGAAAAACGATGTTTTATAAATGTCTAACATTTTGCAACTTACTTCCTGAAAATATAAAAGATATTAAAGTGCACAATGTATTCAAACACAAACTAAAAAAATGCTCATGCAGCTGAACCATATGGTTTGGAAGATGTGGATGATGGCACTTTCAAGAGATAACTGTCTCTAGCAATGTGATATATGTTGTTCGTAATCCTTTTAATCTTTTTTAACAAATCACTTCCCGATGTAATGGGATGAAAATGTACACTATTCCTTTTGACTTGTACTGTACAAATTTTGTAATTTATCCCTTGTGCGAAATAAATATTCTATTCTATTCTATAGAGAACTTCAATTTTCACAAATATGGGGAAGATAATAATTGTAATAAGAATTCAGAACGACATACATTCCTAATTGTAGATCGTATTCAACACAAATTCTTCGGCGTATTAATTATTTTTTAAATAACACCTTGTTCATAAAAAAACCAAAATGAAATAAAATACCGATAAATTCCTCGAAGGAATTATTTCACGTATCCACGATTATCTGTAATTGTGAATTGAATTTCTTGACCGACTTTATGAACTTATAAATATAAGTTATATGTTTCAGAGTTCTTTCTTCTCCGAAACTAATATGTGTCGGCACTTGAATGATATGAAATATGAACATAATAATGTTCATTCATAATACATAAAATTAGCCATAAATCTCTTTGTAAAGAACTGAAAACTTAGGCACCGGAATGAAACCTAAATATGATTATTCAAATTTCCTACGTTTGAGTTAAATTTTAGTTATTAGCAAGTACGCACTTTAAAATGAGAAAAGTCATTCATAATATATGTAGTCTTACCCGTTAATGATTCGTGTTTCAATTATCTATCCAAAACTGGTTCATTTGTCAAAATCGAGCCAGATGTCCATGAGTTATTAGCAGTTTTTTATCAAGAACCTTCAAACGATAAATATCATAATTTCAATAAAAAGTTCATTCAAAACTATTCTATTTTATTCCAATAAATGTTTGAAATATTCACTTCTGAACCATAATGAATTCTGAACAAATTCATTTCTTACTTTAGGTTAAATGTTTCTGAAAAAATTTCGTTGAAAGCCCCTGTTATTCCACCCATGAGGGTTCTGAAATGAACTGCGGTTATGTATACTTATAGATTCCCACAAAAAATTTGAAGGTGTTATGTCAGGTTATGTAGCTGTCCATTTAATCTACCATATCCACCGGTTTGCATAATTTTCATGATAATGTGATTCACACCTATTCACAGCTCCATTCGCGCGCTTGAGAAAGCTATTGTATAGCGAAACTCGTGTCGCGGTATTTGTAAAACCCTTTATAGTGAAAATCATACAATAAACTGTATCAATTAGTTTTTGAAAATGAAATTTTCTACATTCATCACAGACTAAAATGCAGATACATATTTTAGATTACGGCAAATACATATTCTGGCCTACCAAAACTGTAATCTTCTATCAGGATCATCTTCTGCCACTTGACGTAGGGGCAAAATTTATGTTTTTGAAGATATTTTTAATAGTACCTACAACAGTGAATACTCTTCATCGGCTGCTGGTTGTTGGAAATAACCACAACTAATCCCAAAATAACTTGTTTTTTAATTTAAAGGTTTTATTTGGCTTGACCTGTTTGTTACGGTCAAATTCAGTAATTGAAGTTCCTATTGATATTCGGTAAACATATTTAGTTTTGGTGACAATACAATTAAATGAATTCTGTATCATTGTAAATCCAAGATGGCCGCAGCTACAAAATGACGAATAATATATTTCTTCACAACTACCTCAATATGGGTATCATATTACAGGACTTGACTAGTAGAATAATAGCACACTTTGAAAAGATGCAAATTCAAGATGGCCGCAGCTACAAAATAGCGGACTACATATTATTTCAATCTACCTCAATATGTCGCGGTCTGATATTGACTTATCGAAAGGACTAATAAACGGCACTATCGGCTACATTGCGAAAATTGTTTGGTATCAAGATGTACCGTCAGTTTTGAACAACTTTGAAATAGACGGCGTACATCTGATCCGCCCTGAAGCCATATTAGTTTTCAGCAAAGTTCTTTGGAAGGTTTATGTATTAAGGAGTTGAATTGCAACAAATTGTCGAGAAATAAACGTTCTAATACTGAAGCACTAAACTAAATGAACTAAACAGAATGAGAAAAATTTAGTAACAAAATTAGAACCCAAAAGACTTGAAATAAAAATGAAATAAAAATGTTACGGTATTATTCAGATGAAAAACCAATAAAATCGTTGGGCGTAGCATAACCTGAGTAAATATGTAAATACTGAGCCTAGTAATAAATTGATGAATGTAGCCGTTAGTTACTACGTGGAAGGAAATTATAATGAAGAAAAGAGAATTGAAACTTTCTATGTTTTTTACCACTTTTATTTGTAACTAACGTTACTGCAGTTTCGTCCTATAAGGACATTTTCAAATTTATACTTTGAAAAGGTACATAATCATATATGCTGTAAGTTGATTAGTCATCAAACGTAAAAGTTTTATTTCTCTCAGCAATGGTAGTGTGCTCGGAAGTTAAATCAGAGGCCGTCACCTCTTTCGATGGAATTTTTTTACAGAAATATAACTTCAAAATATTCGAAAAATTCTCCTTCTATCTTGAAATTAGAATGGGTATGTATTATTAGCGAAGGTTTTCGTTAAAATAATTTATTTGAAAAACTTCGTTACAGGGCCGTTACTGATGAATCTTGTAAAGGGTGACCAAAATCGATTGTTCTTTCAAAAAACCTTGAAGTCTTGAGCAAATGATTGCATGAATATGTATCGTCCCTCGGAAAGCTTTAGACTGCAATACATTTGAACATATAAATGTAAAATATCTGTTCTAGATGGATTCACCTCAAGTTGAAGTCCCTTTAGAAAATCTAATTTCAGGGCTCAAACGATTCAACTTGAGGTATATAGAGATGAAACCAATCCCACCATGTAATGTTGAAAGAGTAGAATATCGCATTTCTGGGGATTAAGAAACATTCTTGTTTTTGGTTTCATTATACGCCAGATGTTCCTTTTCTTCCTTGTATTCATAATTCATTAACCAAAATTAGGAAAATAATCTGAAACGTCGCATCACTCTTCATCAAGACAACTCCAGTTTCCACACAGCACATTAACAACTGTTGATCCGATGGAAAAAACATTGAGATGACTCATTGCCCTTTTTGTCTTGATTTATCGCCTCAACACTTTTTTGTTACCCCGTAACGAAGAAAAGGCGCAGACGGCAATGATCATCACCCCAAGAAGTTACTGAAGCTGTTCAAAACCATATTTTCAAATATCGATTCCGGGATGGAAAAACTATTTCGATTCTTGGAAGTGTATTTATCTCGAAGACGAATATTTGAAATGTTTTATAAAAACACTCGAACAAATTAGTGTTTACAGTATTATTTTTGAAAAATAATTTTGACATTATTTTTTTGTTTTATAATTCTATTCAAGTAATTTTATCTTTCCATTCTTTCTTCTTCTATATGATGGAATTGGTCGATACTTGATGAAAATCCATAACTGACGTATTCAAAAAACACTTTATTGTGAGATTTTCACTAAACAGTTTTACAAAAACGTCATTTTTTAAAAAGTTATTTTTTGAATACGTCATTCTTCTTCTATCTTAGATTTCAAATATGCTGAGAGTTTTTTAGGCTATGGAAGTCCGGATTTCTAACACTTCACACACTTCATTTTATCTAGAGGAAAAGCATTAAAATATAATTCTCATATTGATTCATTGATGGCATAAATGCGAGCAAAGCCTCGAGTAATGGCTAGTATTTCTTATAAAGAAGCTTCATTTTTGTTCTTTTTTTCGAAATAAACTATTGACATTACAAAACTCAATTATTACAAAAAATAAAAATAAATAATTTTAAGAAAAAGGGGTAACTTTTTGACGTTTTGTTTGTATTCACAATAGTCTTTGGATTATTTTCATTTCCTTATGGGTTTCAAATGTGTTAACATTTTTTGGAAAAAGAAATAACTTTAACTTGTAGCAATCGACAAGAAACAAATATTCTGCTGAACGGAATTTTTAATGTGAAAACAAATATAAAAATTGTTGTTTTTCAATTGACCAGAAAGAATATTCATTCCAAGCCATGTGTGTAGAATAGTAAATCAGTTTCCCCATGAATCTTAAGTTGTGTACGTCCACAGATAGACAGTTAGTTCCTCCTTCGTCGATTGGACTGTACGGGTGAAAGCCTAATGCTCGTTGAAAATTGTTGTTGTGCCTAATCACCTCAACTTTCGAACTCTTCCATCCTTGAAGGGGTTCAGTGGGTCAAGGTCAGCTGTGCATTCAGCCCATTGACTGACTTACATTCTGATGAAAATTCACCTGCAGCTCATCGGTCCGTCGGTATATTGTTTAATGATGATTGACTTGGCGCCAGTTCGAAATATTCATCGACAGAGAGAACGGAATGTCGTACCTAGAGAAGATACGAGGAGAATTTGTGGAACTAACGACTACTTATTCATAATTTCAGTATGTTGACTGGTATGAAGAATGCAATGAAATAATACTTTTTCTATATCGAGAAGATAATTACTTTAGAAAGTTGATGGCCCGAATTGAAACCAGTGATAATTCAATAGAAAAAAGGTAGTACGACTATAGTTTGCAGTTTGGATAGATTATTTAGTACTTTTAGCCAATTGAATGTATAATCTGGAATTATCTAGAATCAAATTATCTACAAAAACAATTTGTTCAGGACAGTCTTAATTTACCTACACTGTAGGTTAATAGACACACACCTATCAGAAAACAAGTAGTATTCAACTTCAAAGGAGCGGAAGCGGAACTGGCAGAAAATCTTCAGAATATGGAGGAAATCCAAAAATATTGCACACTGAAAGATGCAAAATGGACTGGATATTTCCAATAATATCTAATTTAAAGGGAAAGTCAAAACATAGTGGTTTATCAAAAATTTGTACCGATGGCTTGTGATCAATTTCCATTGTACCTAATACATTTCCCAAAAATGTATTGATCAAACCGTTCACATCTTTTTCAATATGCTCATAGTAATTTGAATGTTGAAAATTATGATGCATACGTACACGGATGATTAGAAAATTAAGGTCGTCACGGATATATCTCTTTCCAAGAATGAAAGCGATTCACAGCGCTTTTTAGTATTTTTTTATACAAGATAGAGAAATGTGAAGTTCATACGCCTAAGTGTCCAGAGTGTAATCTGTTTAAAAAATCTGTTAAAAATCTGTTTTTCCGTTAATCAGCTGCCGCCCCCATACGAACGACAACTCTCAGAAGTTGAGAAACTTGTGCGAGCTAAGGACTAACGAGGTCTAACCTTTTAACGTGTGATTCCTAA
>WOGN01009212.1:0-10925 GCA_015342105.1 Leptinotarsa texana | reverse complement strand
GTTCGCGTCTGATCTAACCGCTTGATCTGCCGTTGCCATGAGCTCGGCACGTGCAGCACTGTCAGGGCCGGCTTCTGATTTATTACAATATGTATAATCAGCTTGTCATTGTTCAACGTTCAATTACAATTATTATTAACAAATGCTGTCCTGGGATTGAAACTATATATTTTATTTACAGAAGAAACGTGCAATTGTGATATCCGCCCGAGTGCATCCAGGAGAAACTCCTTCGTCCTGGACGATGAAAGGCATTCTAGATTTCCTAACCAGCGACTGTGGACCTGCCAAAGAATTACGGGACAACTTCATTTTCAAACTAGTGCCAATGTTGAATCCGGATGGCGTTATTGTGGGCAACAACCGTTGCTCTTTGTCCGCCAAAGATTTGAACAGACAATACAGGACAGTGATTAGAGATGCCTACCCTTCCATATGGTATACCAAGCTAATGGTTAGAAGGTTTGGCATAGTTATTTTATGTCAAAAATGATAGTAGTATTTAACACACACGGTTTTGATGAAAACATTATTCCGATAACAAAACTAAAGTACTATCTCTCAGGGCGCATTTCACTAACAGTGTTAACATCATCAGGAGCTGAATCTGAATGAAGTCGTAGTTGTACCTTGATACTAAACTAGTTAACAAAACACGGAGACAGTGCTTCAGTTCTGGTGTAGAAAATGTGTTTTTGCTCAGATCCACTTCACGTCAGAGTTTCTATCAAGTGAAATTAAAAAAAAAATATATGTTATGGAATTAATTAATACCTGTTGAAAATCCATAACATATACAATTAAAAGTTTATTGTGAGATTTTTACAGAACAGTTTACAAAACTTACAGAAGCTATTGTGTGTTTCACTACACAATAGCTTCCTCAGGCGTGTTCATAAATATTAAATGACTAATAAATAATAAATATCAGCTGAATTATCCACTAACCACAAGTTTCATTCTTCGTTCAATAAATTCCCAGAATTTTCAAATCTATTGATTTACAAGCAATTCAAAAGATTAATATTCAAACTTTTCTCTCCCAAATGTGACACGTCATAGGTGTGATTGTCTTTGCTGACAAATAGTTTGCCGATGAAGAATTGGTCTTTTCATTCAAAAACTACTGATATGCTTTTTGGTGTTCCTTTATCCTACAACTGAAGGACCTCTTTGTGGTTCTTATGTGTTCTTTGCCACACGAACATAGTATGCGATATACCTCCAGCTGAAGATGGCCCCTGCTAACTTTGACCGATCGCAGAGAATCCTCTATCTTCCTTGTTGATTGGAAAATTGTTTTAATGTTGTGTTTACTCAGAACCTTCGTATTCGGTTGTATTCGCTCCAGGAATGAAGGGTAGGTAGGCTATTCCAATCGTTGATTGGTCTTCTGAGCAATCTTCCAAAATATTCGCAGATAATCCCTTATCTTTCTTGTTGGTTGGAAGATTTTTTTGATGTTGTGATAACCCAGAATCTTCCTATTCGGTCTTTTACTCCAGGAATGAAGGGTAGGTAGGCTCTTCCAATCGTTGATTGATCTTCTGAGTAAACTTCCAAAACATTTGCAGATAATCCCCTATCTTCCTTATTACTGAAGTTTTTTCCCAACACCAAACCGTTATTTTAACACCTCGGCATAGTGGTGCTACACTCAACTGTTCTCAAAGAACAAGCCAGAATAAGTGAAGATAATGACATCTTTCTCTATGCTAACTGTATTCAATATCCGAATATCAAAGATAAACGAGGCTTCCTAAGACGGTCCGTTGCCGAAGTCAAGCTTCGATATCTCCCGACAAACGAGATAAGGGTTTTCGTAAGAAACGATGAATTAGTTTTACTCGCTAAGGAGTGCTCTTTACATTAAAAACAGTTGAAACTAATAAAACATTCGTATAGAATCACTGATGATATCTAGTTGGGGCCGAAACAGCGTTGTCTGGTATTAAATCATGAATGTTTTGTTTTCGATCCGTGGTTCCATATAGTTAGAGACGAATCTTGTTCGTCTTTACTACGACCAAAATATTCAGATGGGTTATGAAATGTACATAAGATAATAAGCTGAGAGAAATGTGAAGAATGCAAATTGAGAAAAATTATCTTTGTTGAATTAGAAATGAATTAGAAATGTGATAAATGGTTAGTGAAATATCTTACTCTATGAAAAACTCAGTGCTCTAGAAATATAGACGAATTTTATTTTAAATATTTTCAGACTACTAGAAGAATGTGGAGTAGCCCTTTATTGTGATCTCCATGCACACTCCAGAAAACACAATATATTCATCTATGGTTGTGAAAACAGGAGAGGAGCTGAGAGAAGGCTTCAGGAACAAGTGTTTCCTTTAATGTTACACAAAAATACTGCAGATAAGGTAATTACACAATGTATGCATGCATTCGACTTCTGAAACACAACTCTCTCAATACTGGTCATCAATGAATGCCACGTTTTTTCTTCAGTAATCAGGAACTTCTACATTTATACAGGGAGTGGTTGAACATACGCTGTCTGTTTAAAAAATGAAGTGAACTCATGGTTTTCTCAAAAAATAGTTATTTACTCATCAATTTCAAATGCTGTCCCCTTCAAAGAAGTCCCCCTCAGAAATAATACACTTATGCCAGCGTTTTTTCCAATCCTCGAAACAGTTCTGATATGTACTTTTTGGTTGTACTTTAGCTCTCTCAGCTAATCGGTTCTTAACTCCTCAATCATCTCAAAACTAAATTCTTTTATGGGTTTCTCCAATTTTGTAACAGAAAAAAAGTCTCAAGAGTCCAAATCTGGTGAATACGATGGCTGAGACATGATTACGGTGTTGCTTTTGGTCAAGAAATTACGAACAAGAAATGACGAGTTAGCAGGTGCATAATCGTGATGGAAATACTGGACGTTTTTTCCTATTGCTGCTCGCAAGTGGCGCATAACATCAAGATAAGACCTTTTATTGACCGTACGACCAGCAAGAATTCCAGATGCAATACGCCACGATAGTCCAAGAAATCAGTGAGCAAAACTTTGACATTTAGTCGAACTGGCCGTGATTTATTTGGTCTTGACTCTCCTTTGCTCTTCCATTGGAACGTTTGAACTTTGGTTTCGATGTCATAACCATATACCCATGATTCGACATCGGTTATGACCCTTTTGAGCAAATTTGGATCGTCGTTGACCTCATTTAACAATTACTGAGCGATGCTCATGCGACGGTTTATATGGTCAAGATTCAGCAGTTTTGGAACGAATTTCGCTGCCACACGCTTCATGCTCAAAATTTCCGAAAAAATTGCATGGAATAAGCCAACCGATATACCGATATCCTCAGCAAATTCTCTGAAAGTGATTCGACGATTCTCCTCAAAAATTTTCTCTTTTTTACACGCTTTATATTAGCTTCACCTGTATGTGCATGTATGTACGTATGTATGTATGTTTGTTTGTATGTTTGTATGTATGTATGCTCGGGATCTGTATTGACAGAATTATCGGCATTATTGCTTGATCTATTCGCGGACAGATGGCGTTGTATGCAACCTACTTGATATTTCTTGATCTATTCGCGGGCAGATGGCGCTATACGTAACCTACTTGATATTTCTTGATCTATTCGCGGACAGATGGCGCTGTACGTAACCTCCTTAATAGGTTGTTCAAAAGAAAATCAAAATAATAAATATAGTTTAAAAAACTAAAAAACACGTTTTTATAACATATGAAACTTAAAAGTAAAAATTAAATATAGTTTAAGAAAACTAAAAAACACGCTTTTCAAGAACATTGAAGTAAAAAGTTAAAAATAAATATAATTAAAAAAAAACTAAAAAACATGCTTTCAATGAACATCGAACTAAATAGTTAAAAATATTTTTTTTAAATAAGGTTAAAACAACAACGAACCAAAAATACTAGTATTATTGTGGCAAAAGCGTGGGCGCTTTGTGCCATATTTTCTGTATATCTAGCGCCCAGGCTTCTTTCACAATGATACAAGTATCTTTCGATCGTTATTGTTTTAAGCTTTTTAAAAAAATATTTATAACTTTTCAGTTCGTTTTTAAACCATGTTTATTCTCAACATTTTCATTGGCTCTTGATGTGCTGGAACGTTCAGCCCCAGTATAACATTCTATAGAAACAGGACATAAACCAAAATACTCTAATATCAAAGTTTCACATACAGAAAAAATATTTCCAAACGCCAGATGCTCTTCTGATTGTATAAATAAGAAAACTGACATTAATAATCTTACTGAAACTACACCAAAAACATAATAATAATGAGCATCGTATCAATCAATAACTCTCTCTTTAGAGTCAAAGATTATCAAGTCGTCATGGCCATGGAAAAATGACATTTATGTGAAAGTATGACATTATTTGTCAAACCAAAAAAATCCTATACATCATTAACTTTCTTTCATCAATTTATATCAATTCATTGTTTTTCACTCAATTTTACTGTAAGTATGATTTGTAATGGCAATGGCGAAAAAATCCGCAACTATCTATAGGCCCTGAAAAAGTTTCCCATTAGAAGCGAAAGCTTGGCAAAGTAGAGCAAAAATAGGTTGTAATCTATTTTTCATATTATTATTATTGAAAGATAAGGGTGCTCCACCACAATCATTTGTTTTTTAGTTGAATAGTAATAATAATAATAATAAATGGTCTTTATTTTACGTGGCGGAGTTTAGCAAAGCGCTACTCTTCCACTCAACCACGTTTGAAAAAAAGAAACATTACAAAAAATAAATGGCAATTTCAGGACAATAGTAAAATGAGCAATTCAGTTTTGAGTTTACTTTTGAATAGCGGTAGTTATGAATTTTTGAAAGATTCACTGAATGAATTATATATTGTTACAGCTTGATACGTGAAGGATCTTTCATAGATAGTGCTGTTGTGATTCGGAATGTCAAAATTATTGTTAAATTTAAGTATTCTTGAGTGTATCTGATGTCTGGGAAGGAGTTTATTTACCAAATGAGTGAGTTGTGTTTTTATCAGTTTGTGAATGAAACAGGCGAAATGCAATTCTATTCTGTTTTGCATTTTTAACCCAATTAAGTTGATTGATGGAAGGGGTCACATGATCTTTGTAATTCAAGCTAAATATTAGTCAAAAGCAGGAGTTTCTTTTTTTCTGAATGTTTGCAGAAGTTATGAAATCGATACAAGGGCCACAAACGACATTGCAATAATTAAACATACATAGAATCAGTACACCTGAAAGGGTAATTTTGACAGACCCACTAAGATAGTGTGTGTTTGAATATAGATGTTTCAGAGTACCGTACGACCTTTGAATGAGAGTATTGACTTGACGAACAAATCTGATTCGGTAGCATTCGTTTGTATGGAGTTGACTGTCATGTTAATATCATCCATATTGATTTGATGGAATTTAAAAGTTAAATTTTTTCGAAATTGCGTTGTTTTGTAGAAGTTAAGGAGAGTATCCGGAGGTTCAGTCGCAATTTAAGTGACCGAAGTAATGAAGTGATTGTTTATTTCATTTGGATTAAAAAAATGTTCAGGAATATCTTTCCTGCCTTTAATATTAACAATGTCAAATAAGTGTAATGCGTCCCATAGATGTTTAGTGTTTTGTTGATTTTTAATGATATTTAAGTAAGCTTTTTTCGTTCCGTATAGCAGCTGTCGTCATGTTTCTCAAACGCTTATAGGTGGCCGATAGTTGTTGAAAATCCATATTAAAACTAATTAATGCAGTTTACTGCATGTTTTACAAAAACTGCGACAGTGAAAATCATACAATAAACGCTTTTAAATTAGCTTCACCTGTATGTGTGTATGTTTGTAACTCTTCTTTCCCGCTTGAATGCCCGGGATCTGTATTTGTCAGAATTATCGGCATGTATTTCTTCATTTGAAAAAAGTATTTTTTTTTATTAACACGCTCGCCTGCTGCCTTCCTCGGCCTTGGTAGCTGATTTTGAGGCTCCCTCTCCGGAATCAAAAAATATCAATGGTCATGTTTCTAAACAATACACGGCTGATTTATTTTCAAAGTTTAGATGGAATAAATATAGTTTAGAAAGAATAATTCTCAAAAAACTAAGCTTAAAATAACGAACGAAAAATACTAGTATTATTGTGTGAAAAGCGTGGGCGCTTTGTGCCATATTTTTTGTATATCAAGCACCGGTTGCGTTTTTCACAATATTACTAGTAGTTTTCGTTCGTTACTGTTTGAGCTTATTTTTAAAACAATTATTTTCATTTATTTACTTCGATGTTCTTTAAAAGTGTGTTTTTCAGTTTTTTAAATTATATTTATCACAACGTGACATTAAAAATACATATAACTCTCAATTTTCACCATTCCATCACCAACCTCTATTTTTAAATAACTTTTTTAGTAATTTAATTATTTTTAACCCTGATCTAGATTAGTTTCTCCCGCCCGGGGTCTACCGGTGTTAATTCTCACTCGGTAAACAGCACGGAGTAGGAATGAGAACGAAACTGGTGTCCTGCCTCTCTGACACAATAAGCGTCCTTTCACTACCTACACAATTTCCGGCCACTATTATTTTTTATACACCGAGCGTATATACAGTTTGCGATGCCACCAAAGCTGTGTATTATTCAACAAAATTTTTGAACTTATTAGATTTGCCAGGCATGGCACCGCATAATTCACAACTGAAGGTTGGATTGCTCTGTAATTTGAATCCACCACGGCTGTACAACAGCACGCGATTAAAAACGTTAATAAAAAACCTTGTCGAAGCCAGCATTTTGAATGGCAAGCTGCGAGGTGAAAATATATCAATGCCAATTATGCGCCAATTAAATCCTAATAAGTACTAAAGCTAAACAATATCTGTTAGTGGCTTGCATTTGAACACATCATGTTTTTCACACGGACAATTATACGTGGCATGCTCTCGAGTGGAAAACCATCCATTTTGTTTGTGTAAATTGCACATGGACTAACGAAAAATACTCTACACACTACAGCATTAAGGGATGAATATTAGTTGTGAATTATTCTGACACAAACAATGAGTTAGTTATTATTTTCTACCCTAGAAATAATTTATGTAGCATAACAACGTTTGTCAGGTCAGCTAGTACAAGTAATCCATATAATTTTTAATTTTCAGTTCTCGTTTGAGAGTTGCAAATTCAGAATCCAGAAAGCGAAGGAAGGAACAGGCAGGGTTGTGATGTGGATGATGGGCATAGCCAATAGCTACACAATGGAAGCTTCCTTCGCCGGTTCCACTCTTGGTAATAGAGCCGATACTCATTTCTCTACTCAAGACTATGAACAGATGGGCCGATCTTTCTGTCAAACTCTCTTAGACTTTTATGATGATGATCCGAAAAAGGTATGGTGCTGTAGAGGACGCATGTTTATATGCAGATATAAATCAATATTTGTGTGTTTATTTGCTGTTTTTGTTATGATTTCAATCCATTTTCTGTATTTGATGCAATAAAATATTTTATTCAAATCGGGTTTTATTTTTAGGAGAAACTCAGAATGAAAATTGTCGAGAGGCTGGTAAAAGAGGGGTCGAATGCAGATGAACCCATGAATATTCGTCTCAGTGACTATTCAAGGTACGTTAGTTTATTACAAAATATAAGTGAAAAATCATCTTGTGAATATTTTTCTCAAGTTACCAGAAAATAGATGATGAATAGAAAATATGAATGTATTCCGTTCGTTTCTGTTTATGGTGTCCTTTTAAAGATTATATTATAACAAAACCCAACGTTCCACTACGTGCTTGGAAAGTTTCTCTATATTTTCTTTCTCATTCATGTCTATCGTTGCTAGTTTAGTATCTGAACAATTCAAAGGATTTTCTGAACATCTCCCTCTCGAGTGAAACATAAACTTGGATACGAATAACATTTGGGTGTGATGAAGTTCAAACCAAATCATCTAAAGGAACAATTCTTTAAGGCCAGTCTTCCCTTACCTACACAGTAGATATAATCCAACATCTTTCGTGATATTAGCCAGGGGGTTAGTTGTTTTCTGATAGGTGTCGGTCCACTGTGCCTTCTGTGTAGGTAAAGAAAGACTGGCCTGAACGAATTGTCCCCCCCTGCCCTCGGGTTAAGTGCTTCGGCGTAAAAACAAAATGAATTTTTTGAGGGAAAAATTAATACACCATTCTATCCACCCCGCTCTTCCTGGAGCGGTCATGAATCCTAGTGATGAGCACAGCAAGATTGACATCTGAACATCTTCTGGTCGAAAGTCAGCCTCTAGGTCTTTTACTTTCTGATCTCTTAAATTGATTTATCATGACCTTCCTAACTGAATTATTGCATGGGGTTCCCAAAAACTAACCGGAGACGAGTGTCTTTTTAATCGCGAACGAGTTTTGGTTCTCAGTGAGTCTGGAAAAGGAATTAATTTTTGAACTGGTTGAGAAATTTTTATACTTACCGGAGCCGCCTGACAGCGACTCTCAGGGGGTGGTCTTTGGTTCTGCTCCGTTGGCCTCCTGTGCTTGTCCCTCTCTCGGAATCTGTATTCGTGGGTTATGTAAGTGACTTAGAGCTGGGTTATCATGCGCTCGAATTCTGCCGAACGTGTCCTTTGCGTGTTTCCTCATGTATGCGTCCACCTAGTGTATGTTCAGGTCTATACCCCGGAATATGTACGTTTGCGTACATATGTATGTAGCGTTTGCGACAGCCCTTACGCACGCGATCCCAAACGACTGGATCTGATTTCTGTATGTCGCTGCGCACAGGCCCCAGAAAGTGTAGGCATACAGGATTATTGGTAGTATTACGGTCTTTATCATCAGCAGCTCCACTTTCAGTCCCATGTTGCTTCTTCGACCTATTATTGGTAATAGGTTTTGTCGGGAAGATCTCGCCATTCCTATTCTGTGTCGTACGGGAGACATGAACGTTATTCCTCTATCTAGGTTGACCCCCCAGTATCTAGATTCGTTGGCTCACGGAATCTTCCCCGTTAAAGATGACATTTCCTTCCGGATGTACCCTCCTCCGGGTAAACAGATTTGGCTGACTCTTGTTGGGGTTATTACTGATCTTTCACAGGTTGGCTCATTCCTCTAATCTATCTGCCTGTTGCTGCAGGTATCTGGTGACGTGCGCTTGGCTTATTGATCTCGCCAGCAGAGCTGTATCGTCCACGTAGAGCGCGACATTCCAACCATTTTTTCCAGTATCATTTTGTACAGGTCTTTGGTTGGATCTATATCATGTTTTTCAAAATAATTTGAGTTCTACATGATTTATTTGCCTTTATCGTATAAAACATGACGAACTGTCTCTATTTTTTTGTTGCAGTATGTGCAGCCGAGGTCTTAATTATATACTAGGTCCACTTAGTAGACAATAAGTAGCACTCTAGTTGATTTGAACTGATATCTGCTTCTTTGGAGCAGTTTTTCAGTACTGTCCTAGGACGGTACTGCTTGCTATTATATTTGCCCCGTACTCTGTATGTTCCTGACAGAAACATTGAAAATTCAGTTTAAACGTGGCGTTATTCACCTTAAAAGAGAAGAATCATATTACATATTGAATTTTTTTGATATCGAAAAGTATTTTGACGGAAATTATGATAAAATCATTTATTTTATGAAAAAACATTACGTTGAGATACTCTATGTTGAAATTCAAAAGAAAATCTAGACCAGAACTCATAGGTACTATCGATTCCGTATGAAAGTAGTTGACAACGTAAACTTCCAGTAGATAAGTTCCCAAGAGGATTTTAAATATTTTTCATGATATTTTTGCTTTGACAATCTACAATTCGATAAGATTGAATCTCCTGAATGATCTGTCAC
The DNA here is from genome assembly GCA_015342105.1 of Leptinotarsa texana. Lineage (NCBI taxonomy): Eukaryota > Metazoa > Arthropoda > Insecta > Coleoptera > Chrysomelidae > Leptinotarsa > Leptinotarsa texana. The sequence continues at coordinate 1,091 of WOGN01009212.1, read as the reverse complement.
ATTTTTCCATATTCTCAAATAAGTTGATCGTTAGAAATCGATATTCATTATTTTTATCGTCACCATAACAATTCGTTAACTATTCACGTGAATAATGAGTTTAGATTCAATCGTATTAGAAAAATAAGAATGCGATCGGATCATTACTCGATATGAAATTATTCAATAATTATAAATATTTTTTGGAACAGTATAAAATATCCAACCAAAGTATGCACTATATGGGAAACTTATTTATTAAGGATTTTTCGACGAAAAGTTATTCTTGTTATAGGTTTGTGCACTCCCTAAAACTAAACATGCACCAACAAAATACAGTACAACAAACTAATATACGAGGAGCCTTCAAATTTTTTATTTTGTGACAAGAGTAGTGAAGTATTCTTATTTTGAAAAATCTCGGAAAATATTATTGAAAAAGTTGTTAAGCATTGAAAAATTTATCTATATTTGTAGTAAATATTTATTATTGAATTATTCTGATAATGAGTTTTATGCTTCCTTTGTTCTAAGCTGAAAAATATAGTATTCACGTTTCAACAAATATATTTGATATTTTCAGTATGAAAAGATATTCCAAAGTGCTTATGAATGCCCCTGGCTTACATGGAACGCAAGAAACAGATACGTCTTGCTCCTGCTAATGACTAACTCCATGGAAACGATTTCGTTTTCTTCTTTCGGTTCTATACATTTCAATTATTCTGTACTTGTTAAGGTGAGTATAATGTAGAATTTTTCTGTATGTATTATAAATATTTGGAATGGAAAAGCTGGTAGAAACCGGAAATCAGTTGATGTATTTACAAGGTCTTTCTATGTAGGTGAGTTGGGTGAGATGAATATTTTGAGATTTCATTTCGAGATATTTATTTTCTTGTTCGTACGCATCTCTCCTCGGTACAGTCTTTAGAGTTATTTTCCAAGCCTGGGGCTTTGTCCACGAGATGGAACTGTTATTAGTTAACAATCCTTCTCTCAGGCAAATGTTTCATACTGCACAGGAGCAAAAAGTTTCATACTGCAATCGAATTGCATTGAAATTAATCGAGACCTAGTTTGAATCAGATCTTTCTTCGAAACTGGCCTGT
>WOGN01009211.1:0-10926 GCA_015342105.1 Leptinotarsa texana | reverse complement strand
CATAGTCGAATATAGTAGAACATTTTTGTTTTTTTTTGGAATATATGATACTAAAGTTCCTCCGCAACCAAACCCAAACGTACTAGAACCAATAGGCCGTCCTGAATTTTGTGAGAAAAAAATTGGTATTTCTTTTCTTCTGCCTTTTATCGTTCCCAGAAGGGTCAAACCATTCTGTTTCAAAGTCAAACCAAGCGCAGTGCTAGTAAACCAATTGTCAGTGGTTACATTTCTATTAGAACCATAAAGATGTTGGCAGGCTCGTTCAGTCACAGCGTTGGTACAAGTATCTTGATAATAGGGGCCTTCTGCTTGATTTTTTCCGACGTATACTTCCATATTGCTGGATAGAATAATTTTGCATCGGATAAGGCAAATATTTTTATTCCATATTTGTTAGGTTTGTCCAATTACTCACTTACTACTCTAACACCGTCAACGAAAGAATACACACTGATCTATCATCCCATAAATGGAAGGTACTCGTGTACGGAGAGTTCCATACACGCCCGATAACGTTTCCGAAATACCGATTATAATCCTGTCCGGTCCACTAGACCAGCTGCTTCTACTACAGGGTTAATAGTATGTTTCCCAAACTTGAGATGTAGATTTTTATATACATTGAAACATAATATCTGTGTTTCAATATTCAAATGCGTCCGAATCTTATTCATTGGTATCTGTTTTTCGCATTGTTCACCATCGCTATTGGAATTTTAAGTAATTATAACTGCACCAATATCGAATTTCAACACTTAAATCGCGATCAGTTCCTGAACTGAACATTGACAACACGACGGTTCGCATTCTATTCGTCACTGTAACATGCAGCGGCATTATTTCTCTGTATTGTCTTTTTTTGGCCTTTGATGTGCCGATAGCTTTAAGTATTCACAATGAAGGTTACTTCGACTATATCTCAACACAACAACTCTAACCACCAGCTACAACAAAAGAGGGGTAATTAAAACGTTAGATCAATTTTTTTACTAATATGTATGATAATCGGTTTTTATCAGATGTACTGAAGAAAGTGATCGTACTTGGTTCGTGAAGGCAATGCGAACCCAAGCTGAAGAAGAGCTCGGAGAAGACTTCCAGTATTACGAGGACGAAGACTCATATTGGGTTGATTTTCTTCGAGAACCACCTGAGGCCACAGGTGACGAACCAGACGATTTCAGTTTCGAAGCTCCCAAAATATACGAAGAAATTCCTAGTTGGGAATTTCTTAAGGAAAAATTATTCAGTAAGTGATTCACTATTATTATTATCTGAGAATACCTACCACAGAGCGTCGGATCCTTTGATGTTCGGCGTCCCAACTCCGAACCGAAGATTTTGAGTGATAGACAACCTGGTTCACTGAGAAAAATGACCTCTCACCGATATACACTAATAAAAATACATACTCTTACGTTCTAATATAGTACGTGGGATCATAGTGAAATATAAAATTATAGTGTGAAGGGCATCTTACTCCATTCAATTTTTATATTGCTAATTGAACAACTTTCACAGTAATAATAGAGAATATTCAACTATGTGGCCAATTTATTATTATTTATGATGAATTAGCTTTTAAAAAATAAATCAAATTACTTTATTTTGTAAATCCAATTCATTAGATAGAAAATTAAAATAAAGTTACGATAATAGAATAATGGGTATATTATATAATCATTTTATATCGTCTGAAATGAATAAGTCTACTAAGGATGAAATTAATAGAAGTGACTTTTGTTATTTTATGTAATCTTAACTTAAACTTTCATTAACAACATCAATACAATCTGAGGATTCTAATTGAGTAAGGTTCCAAATGAAAAAATAATGAAACAAGATATTTTACCAAAACCTCTTAATATAAAAATGTGACAGAATCTTAAGTTTCCTTTCAACAGTTTTACCTTTGGTATTATTGATATCTCTATTAGTATATTTGATACTATGAAAAATTTTCATTCTTATGAATAGCTTAATTATGTATATTTTTGGAAAATTTTCACAAGGATGAATAATATATTCGAAACTGCTTCCCCAGTAGAAATTTCTGTAAATCTATTGTTAAATAAATATTCCAACTGATATATAAAATTAATGAATTCATCTGGTGGTGAGCGCAAATTTCCAAACATGTTTATTTCCGTAGTATAAGCTTTATAAAATAGCTTAACAGACGATTTACATTCACTTCGTGCTGAGTGACACACATAAAATGTATGAACTTGAAGAGCTTTTTTAAAATGTATCCACAAACGTAACTGAATGAATTCTGAGTACATATATCTTCATTTTTATAATCATAATCCGGAAGGGCAAGGGCTGGAGAAAAGTGATTCTCATCTGATATAAATATATCATTTATGTTTGTGGATTGTATACTGATTAATAAATCATCTACACCATTCTTACAATTCATATGATTGGATTGAAAATAATTTTGGCAAAACAACTTCCGGAATGCCCTTTGAAATTGTATGGGGGTCGGATTAACATTATTTCCGCATTGTTGTCTTACAGCACCAAAAAAATTTTCAAGACAATCTGAATTGAGTCGTCTCGTTCATGGAAATAATCCATCATTTTCTAAATTTGACTCGATTTGTGACATTTTTGTCCTCTGAATTGAAAATTTCAAGATTTTTCAAAAACGTTAGAGCCTCTTCAAAAAATCTAATTGGAATTTCAAAGCTTCAAAAACGTTTTTGTATTTATAGGGATGTCGTAAAGAACACGAATTTAACAAATCAAAAAGGTTATTGAATGTCTCTATTAATTGAATTGTACCAAAAGAAGAAGCAGGAAGTAAGTTCATTGTCACGAATGCATTCATTCCACTGGCAACTGTACGGCTTAGAACTTGTGGTGCTAGACTCACTTTCATTTTTTCAAAATTGTTTGGAGTGATTTGTGATTTGGTAAGATTTGGAGCAAGTCTATAAAATTGCCTTATGTCTTGCTCATAAAAAGAGCGCACAAAAGACCAAGATGTATTTTTGCCTTCAAAATGAAATGAATGTTTTAAATAATTGTATCTAGTGGCTTTTATCAAATAACTTGGATCAAAAATATAAACAAGTTTTTAACTACCGAGCTCAAATTCAGATTCTTTTAAAGTGACCCCTAATAACTTTGGCAATTTATGAAAGTTAGAGCCCATGTCACTTACGATGCCATTAACATTCTGACCTATATTGGATAATTTAGAAATGCACTTATCATCACGTAGTTTTTTGCTGGTGACTGTGATTCAATGAAAAAAAAGCAATCGGTTGTTTCCAGAGAGAATAAAGTCCTCTAGCCATAATAACGAGAACATTTCTACATATGGAATTTCTCTTATTTGCCTCTCCAATATCTTCGAAACCAATAATTTCATCACATCCTGTATCAAAAAAAGATTGGATTTTGAAGCCATCTCATCTGTAGATATCACACATCGCTTGTCCTGTTCGAGCATTGTTTTAATTTGAATTTTAAGTGCCTTAAATATTGCTGAATTTTCCAAGCCCGGCCTACATGATATTTTTTGGGTCATCCTTTGCAAACATCCTTTTGTTGGACGAGTCAATAACTTGCTAAGATGTCTATAGTTCCTAGAACTTGAAAAGTAGTTGATCAAAGCAAACTTCTGAAGAATATCTGCGACATATAGAATTCTTGTTCTTTTGTACAACATGCGATTTTATCACTTCCGATAAAGGATTTTCAAGAAACGCATCACACCCTTTTAAAAACGTAATCACTAATAAACCGGTTGTCGCTTCAGATCCTTCCGTAAAATTTTCAATTTACTTCGCAATCTTCGTTTTCGTGAAGTATTGCTGCTTAATTTCAAGTCAGTTTGAGTGAAAGTAGATGACGAAAGTAGGGGTGGTGAAATTCTTTCTTCGCATTCCACATTTACACTGCAGGTTGAAACATTCTGTAAACTCTTCTCGAGAAGTACTTGGACCTTAAACAAAAAAAAATGAATCTGCTTATCTACTCAGAAATATCGAATTTTTGGTAAGGAAAGAAACCTGAATAATACATAATATCTAAAAATATAAAATCCAAATTTTGTAACCACTTACTATAATTAAAAATAAACTTACCATCTACAGTCAAGGAGAATGAAGGCATTTCATGATTTGCGTTTTTCACAAAAGAATACTTTGAGGGTGGAACAATTGTGATATCTCAAAAAAGGATTAAGTCTCAATTTCCATAACAAATCTAAGTACCTAAGCTACATACCTGGCAGTATGATCATTTTTCTTTAAGGTACTTGAGATGGTAGGAAATATTGTCGGTACTGCTTCAGGTAGTAATGTATTTTTCACAGTTCCCTTTGATATGTACCTACTTTCAAAATGATGCTCACAAATTCTGTAGTTTTTGTGAAGTCAATCGATTTTTGGTAGTAAATCTTGCCTACTGCAAGCTTCCCTGTAGAAAGAAATAATATATCAATTTTGAAGTTGTTCTTTTGTATTTTTCTTTCATGAACAGATCTATTTAATTTTAATTATTTGGTTGAAAGTATTTTCAAGATTCCCATTCATCGTCACATATTTCGAAAATCGAACTTTGAAAATAGTCAGTAATTTACTCATAAAATATAGCAAATTTAATTATTTCTCATTACTATCGGTTTAAATATACATTTCCTAAACAAATTTCGCAAGATGTATAAAAATATTTACCTTTCACGATCTTGGGGAAATTTGAAAATACTCGTTCCTTCACCGGTTCCAGCTGAACAACCGCGGAAAACACAATAGTAACCAGGCATTTCGATTTTCAATTCAATCTAGTTTTATGTTGATATTAGTTTAACTCGTAGAATTTCACTCGAATAATGTCACTAGTGTCGATTCAAAAACACACAACTACTGTTTCTCTTACCATGGATTCTTCAAAACCAATTATCTCCTGAAAACTCTTGCTTAAATAGCATAATTTTAATGTATACAGAGCTAGATAGGTACGTTTTGTAACTAACCACCTACCTCATTATGGTTGCTCAGTGGTCACAGACTAATGGAGACAACTAAGCCCGAGAATGACGTGGAGACAATCAAGTCGACGCATGCGTCTACGAAAAAGGGACACAAAATGGCCGTCTTTGTCGCTTCTCTGTGGTAGGTATTCTCGGGTAAAAATCAACCAATAAGTTACTCATAACCAACTACAAAAACTAAAAACCATAATAACAACCGCGAATACACTAAACACAATAATAATTTCCCACCGTTTATTATAAGTACTCCGATGCCCGTGGACCGACGAATCCTTCGATACTACAGCACTGAACGTGTTGGATGAGAATCTCATCCTAGGAGCGGTTATTGATTGTATTATTCTACTATGCCACAGGTGTTAAAACGTAACTTACCACTCCGACTAGCGATATACCTGAATGAATTACGTCACCCGATTGCAGTTAAATCTGATTGGCCAGCGTAAAGAGGCTTGTTTATTTCATCCAGTAGATGCAAATTTACATGGTAATCTCCTGGCGATCACGCATCTATCGTTGTTTGAATTTATTTGTTTGTCGGATACACAGAGTTTATATCGGTATTGCTCCTCAGCAATTGTACCACAATTTTATGTTGTGGTACCTTTATCCTAACAATTGATTATTTTTCAGTTTCCGGAGATGACCGTCATATTGAAGTGGGAGATGACAACGACTTGATGAAAGTTGATACCTGCTGGTATTTCTTATTCGCGAGTACTACAGAGTCAATACAGCGAGATCTAGAGCAGAACTTTTGGCTTCGTCGAAACGCTCAGGATTTTTTTCAGCTTCTTCAGGCGGAAGTAGAACTTTTCAATTACAAAGAATCACATAGCAGGATTGTTACATACTTTTATCGATGTATGAACAGCAAAAATCCTGATACCGTTCCTGAACTGAAGGTATGGAGAATGTGATCGAAATTGATCGACCTTTACTTGTTTTAAAATTTGTTGATTTTCTTACCCGCTATGACTCATAACGGGGCAGATTACGAATTCACGCTTCAACACTCCTCTATTGAGAGTTTTAAAAAACGATAGCATTTGATTTGTAGTAGTATATGGTTGAAGAATGACCTGTCGCACGTCTATACAAATACAAATAATAGTATAGTCAAATTGTAAGTATTTTCGGTTTTAATTAGCTTATTTAACCTTTTCGTTAGAAAACTGTGTTTCCGATTCAAGTTGGTTTGATTGAGCTTTATTGTTGAAAAGTTGTTGATTCATCTTTTAGTGAATTAGTTTGTTGGATTGTTTCCAACTACAAGGTAGGTAGTTTAGTTGAATAATAAATATTATTATGAGCACTTACGAAAAATTTTTTTGAAAGTGTTTCTAATCGCTCATAATATTTTTATCAACAGTAAAATACATGCACTTTATGATGTATTATAGATAATTTTTACAGAACAGAAGAGATATTTTCTGAAAAATCTTTACGTATTTGATAATATAAAGAAAAGATAATTGAAACTTTCTACGTGTCAATACAACTCAAAATAAATTTAACGATTGAAGCAGAGATGTATTCAGTTACTGTAATATTTGTAATAATGTTCAAAAATGTTATCTGTTTATATATTAATAATGTCTACTCAGCCATTCTCCAACTCGACCAATGTGAACTTTGTCTGGACTATTTCAGTTCTATCAAACGAATAGTTGAGTAGAAATTTTCAGTTTTCACTTGAATAATTTTGTGCTTCTCAGCGTAGAAGCGATGCGCAAATATTTCCAAGGTCTTAGACGGAAAGAAAATCAAACACCTCTATAACATTCACGTCCAAACTAATATACTGAATTTCGCGATATCTTGCTAACAAAGACATAATGTATTTGCCAACACCGATATAATAAATACCACATAATAAGAATTTGATGTGGCTTGACGCCGGGGCCTCAATCTGCCTACTTCCCAGGTCTCGTCACGAATTCTCTCTAAGGTCTCAATCTGCCTACTCCTTAGATTGAACTGGGGTGTCGATGGGTGTTCAGCAGTATTTACTGCGGAAGTTACTGAAATGGAAAGGTAGGGGCGGAGCTTCGGGTGATTACCATCAGCGGACATCTTGATGGGGGGTGACCATTGGGAAATTAGGGGTTTCCAGGCAGTTGGAAGTCTCTGACCGTCATCACGTTTGTTCAGGCAGAAGTGTCGCTTTTCGATGGCCTCGCGAATTATCTGAGCTTATAGTGTTTTCGCTGTGGCGATGGTCTTAGTGTCTGCAAAGCCTACTTTGTGTCCTGTCTCTTGATGATGTTTGGACAGGGCTGAGGATGGGTCTGACTTTCGGACAGCAAGTTGATGTCCGTATACACTACTTGTCATACGTCTGTTGGTCTGGCCTACATATGTCCTATCGCAATCGGAGCATGGAATTTCATATATACCCTGGGATTTATTGACAATCTTGTCCTTGGGAGAACGGAGGAATGCGGAAATTCAATTGTTGGCTGTGAATATTGTTTTTATGTCCTATTTTTGAGAATTCGGCCAATTTTGTAGGTTACACCTTTGATGTAGGGAAGGAAAGCTTTGTGGGGGAACGTTATTGTTTTTTGGATCTTTGGGACTGGACCAAGAAGTTGTTGACCACGTATGAAACTGTTAATTTGATGGTATGTGAATCCATTTGGAAGGAGGACTGATTTGAGTTGGGCTAGCTCTTGTGGTTTGTTGTGGTGGTCTGCTAGGTTGTAGGTTTGCTAGATCTATGGATGAGAGAATTTAAGACGGAGTTAGTTTGTGCTGGATGATGGTGGGAGTTTGCGTTGAGGTATCTGTTTGTGTGTATCGGTTTCCTGTAGACGGTGTGGGTGAATGAGTTATTGGATTTTGAGATGAGAACATCAAGGTATGGAAGGGAGTTATTGGTTTCAATTTCCATTGTGAATTTTATATTTGGGTGAAAGTCGTTGAGGTGATGATGGAAATTATGGAGGGTTTCGGAACCCGGGGGCCATATGACGAAAAATCATCTACGTATCTGAACTAGCAAGAGAGTTTGTGGTCGAACCTGTCAATAGCCTTGGTTTCGAAATCTTCAACGAAAAGTTTTGCAAGGACTGGTGAAAGAGGATAACCCATGGAGGCGCCCTTTACTTCAATGTGTCTGATACGGAAATATTAGTGAATTCAGACACTACGTCGAAACTGACAAGGATGTCAGTCTGTTGGATGTTGAGGTTTTTGAGGATTTCAATGAAGTGAAATGAATTTCGTACGTATGACGAGGACTGTTCTGTAAGGGAATGAAGAGTGTTGGCAATGTGTTTAGCAAGGTTTTGTGTTGGAGAACCGAAAGCACCGACAATGGGGCGAAGAGGAACATTGGGTTTGTGTATTTTTGGGAGACCGTATATGCGGGGGGTACGTCAGGATTTTTCTCGGGGGATGAGAGCTTTCTTAGTTTCGGTAGGGAGATTGGAGTTGTTGATAAGGGTCTTGGTTTTCTTCTCAAAATAGGTTGTTGGGTCCCTATTGGTGGGTTGATATTCTGGGGAATCGAGTAGTGTACTCATTTTATCAACATAGTCAGAGGTGTTGAGAATAACTGTCGTGTTGCCTTTGTCTGCTGGGAGAATGATCAGATCTGGGTTGTTGTGGAGACTTTTGAGAGGATGTCTCTCGACCGGTGTGATGTTGGATTTGAGAAGTTTTTCCCTCCTGAGATATCTTGTCGAGTTTCTTCGGCTATCATTTCAGGAAGGTGAGAGATAGCAGATTCGATTTGAGTAATGAGTGTTTCAATTCCAACCGATACACAGATTTCTGCAAATTCGTTGAGGTCATTTTCCAATCCCTCACAGTCCCAAGTGATTAGTCTGTGGTATACCACAAAAGGTTCCGACCGGTAACCGTTAACGTTCACAACTTGATGCCTTCCTATAGTATGTTACAATATCCACACTAGTAGATGCTGATCAATGCTGATCTTCGCCTGTTTTTAACATAACACGTTATGACTTATTTTTATCGAATGCCTTGCATAGGTTTTCTCCAGTATGTTTTTAATTTTCATTGTTCTGCCATAGAATTTTAATATATCAACACAGGCATTGGAAGTGCGAACTAGTAACATTTTTCCAGAAATATTATCAAGCACTTTCAAACATACATCTTTATCATCAAACACTTTCAAATATACACCTTTTTTTAGTTTTCTTTGAACCATGAAAACTCTACCTAATATTTAATGTGAACACAATTTACTGAAGTAGTTGCAACAAATGATTGAAGCTTTACTTCTGGCTTAGTGAAATTATTTCAAAATCCAATTGATAAGAGTATATTACTCACCTTCTTAGCGGAATTTTTTCCAGCATAGGATTCGCAACTGCAGGATCTGACCAGCCCAGTTTTCCCATATCCGTCATAATTACCGTGGGGTTAACCGCATTCACTCGAATATTTTTAGGACCATATTCTAAAGCAGCGGCCCTTGTGAAAGCATCAACAGCACCTTTGGTGGCACAATACACAGTGTGATCATTTAGTCCAACCATAGATGCTTGAGAAGAAACATTAACTATAGATCCAGGTGCATTTCTTGATATGAGATTTTGGACAACAATTTTTGTTACATGTATCAAAGCTTTAACATTGATGCTGAATAACCTGAAATATACGAATATAACAAAATGAATGTCTTTCAAAGAATTCATTATAAATTGCTAATTGCAATTATTATTATAGCCTATCATTATTATAAGTATCACTGATGATATAAATGGATTTTGAACTATTACGAGGGTGGTGCCAGAAGTATCCGCCCTGTTCTAGGAATGGCGGTAGTTATTTGAAAACTATCACTGATTAGAAAGTACATAATATATAAAGCATATGTTCCAAGTTAGCGTTGTTTAGTATTTGTTTGGCAGCCATCTATAGCGAACGTTTTCAATGAATTTGTAAAAATGGCCTCAGCCCAATCAATATAAAAGCTGAACTGGATTCTACTGTGTGTGAGTCTGCTCTTTAATTTACAATAGAAAAGTATTAGTTGGTACAAATAAACATTATCCCCAAAGTGTATGACTGAAAATTGTGCAAGAGAAAATGAAGAGTACCTTTGTAAATTTAAGCAGAGAATAATATTTTTGGTCTCACTTTTCGTAACGCTATCGTGATGCATTCTTCAGCTTACTCCCCAAGTCATGTGCATGTGAAGAAGCTTTACTTCGAAAAATAAAAATAAAAATCGATAATCGAATGTACATAGCCCGCACCCTATTTTTTGTATAGACCACGTATATTATTCAACAAGCGAGAAATGTAGCCATTACTAGTGAAAATGAAGTTTGTGTCGTAAATTATTCAAGCGAGTAGGGGAGACCGGGCGTGGTTGTCTCACGGGTTGGTTGTCACAGCGGCCATATTGATAGTTGAACGAACTAAAGAGATTATAGAACAAAATAAAAAGATCGCTAGAACAATATCTCCATCCACAAATGATAACATTACGTGTGAGGAATCTGTGTCAATGGACAGGGATCCGGAAATTGAAAATAAGGACAAGTTCAGCGAGTAATTTTAAATATTCATGAATGCTTGAAGAAGGAAAACTGTCACACTTCACATAAGGCTATTGTGAATAGAATATGCGAGTTAACACAAATATCTCGTTTGACAGTTCTTCGAGTCATTAACCATGCAATGAAACGAAAACAAAGGAATAAAACATTAGCAAATGCTGATGGTGCTACAAAAGATGTGATTCGGCGAATAATTTATGGAACATACCAACCTTGGAAATGATTTGGTATAAATTAGGGTAGAATGGGGGAATGGCGGTCACTTAAGCAGGAATCAAAATGACTCATTTCTTATATGAGCAAAGGCCAAAGTGATTTACTTACTGAATAGCTAATTCACTTCACTTTCTGTATATAAAATATAAATACAAA
>WOGN01009210.1:0-10927 GCA_015342105.1 Leptinotarsa texana | reverse complement strand
CAAGAGTTTCCAAAAGAAAGCATATATTAAAAATCTGAGTGAAATTTATAATTATTCAATCATTACGTAGATGTACTGAATTTGAAAGTTACAAGCTGTATAGTAGTAAATAAATCATTGAATTATTATTCAAATAATAATTTATTATGAGATTTTCACTAGACAGTTCCCAAAATCGCATACAATACCAACACTAGTTTGGAAACATTTGAGAAAGCTATAGTATAGCGAAATACGTCTAGTGACACTAATAGTAATATCCTTCGACATATAAGAATTCTTATAGTAATTTCAAGTTCCTACAAAATTAATCAAATTCACGCCTTTGAAATAATATTTCAGCAATGACTCAATCCAGATAATCCATAAGCTGAATTAATATGAAAATGTGAAGAATTATTTATTGCAACAATTTTCCATAATTTGCAAATATTATCTTTACACATATTCAGAAAGTAAGCAAGTACGATTTATGGAATGATATCAGTTTCTACAAAAATATTGTTTGCTGCATGGCGATTTGCCTCTATTATGATAACACCAATAAAAGATAAACAAAATGATCTCAATGAGTGATTACATAATAACAAAATGAATGAATGACTGTACTTCAGAATAAATCATATTCGAATACTCACTGATTACACGTTTTTGTTACCGAGGACTTCAGTTTTTGGGTCCTCCCAGATATTCTAACATTTCTAATGTATTTGTCTTTTCCCGATTTTTGAAAAAATATTTTCACAAAAAGAAAATATAGTCATCCTAATTTTAAACCTAATCAATTGAAAACAGTACGAACAGTTTTTTATTCGAATATCTCTGATGCACAGACAGTGATCAGTTACACATTCTTCAAATACAGGGCCTTCCAACGAAAACTTCACTCCGCTGCGGTCAGCAACTAACCCCCAATTTTCTTCAATGGTATGGAAGTCGAGTGATATATCGTTTGAAAGGTCTTTTGTCCCTGTATTACCTTTGTATTTTTTTAGAAATTGAATCATTCGTTATTGAGAACGTTTCATTAAAGAAAAACCAGAAAATTCTGTATCGCAGGTCTTCTAAATTTGTAGGCTCAGTAGAGTAACTTTTGACTTCAGATGTCCCCACAGAAATAAGTCCATCGGTGTGGAATCAGGTGATCTACCTGGCCACTCCACTCGACCCTTTCTGCCAATCCAACGCATTGGAAAACGTTCGTCCAAAAACTGTCTCACACAATGGGGGGGGTGCACCATCTTGGTGAGACGTTATTTCGTTTTCTACTTAATTGTCATCATTTTCTTAAATTTGTGTGATCATAGGATCCACATAGTCTTGTAATAGTTTTAAGTATGTGTCCCCATTAAGATTACCTTCAATGAAGAATGGTCCAATAATATAATTACCAAACGTTCCAGACATTCAATTTTTGTGGAGTTTGTGAATGTGTTTCCATCACCAACTGAGGATTCACATCGCTCCAGTAACGACGAACTTTCGTCTGAAAAACATGTATTGTATAATGGGTTTGGGGTATTGGTGAATTTCTCGCTATACACTTCAGAAAACTGAATTCAACAATCAGGACCATCTTCCTTTAATTCCTGAACTAGCCTTATTTTGAAAGAATGGAATTTGTAGGATTTGAAAGTCCGAAAAACACTAGTAGCTGATACAACAGACGCTCTAGCTACTTGTCTGATAGATTGTCGATTATCCATGTAAAACAACAACTTCGACTCCGTCATTTCTGAACAGAACCTGAAGTTCGACACTTATCCATTAACTGTTTAACGTATTGATGGCTCACGTTGTGGTCTAGATGATTCTTATTATAAATTCTGGCAGCTTTAGCACATTAATTATTTTGATAAAAGGTCGCAACAAGTTTTATTCCTTCTTCAGTAGAATGAACCATGTTGGAACTGTGACAGCTAGATTCAAGAAAAACGACCAGTGCAGAACTAACAGTGTCGTCCATTTCAAAACGTTTATTACTAATTAAATAAATGCTACAAATCCAGGAGACCTGCGACAGAGAATTGTTCGGGAATGCTGATTTCTGACTCTGGACATCTTCAATAATGTAAGGAACGCTTTCGAAAGTAGACTGTAGAATGGTATGAAACTAGATGGATGTCATTTTGAACACTTTATACGTTGATTGGGTTGCCATTGATATTACTTTTGTTCATTTCCTCAATAAAATGAGCGACAGCGAATTTTCTGTTTTTTCTTAAATAAAACGTCCGACATTTAATTTCTAAATAACGAATAGACCAATTTCGAAAAAATTACAGAAGTAATAGAAGGACAAAAGACCTTTCAAATGATGGGGGGTCAAATGATACATCATTTGACCCCCATGCCATTGAAAAAAAATAGGTAGGTAGTGGCTGACCGAGGGAGGGATGGGGGTTTGAAGTTTCGGGTATGATTTCCATATCACAATTAGTCCTCCAAGATATAAGCATTGACGTGTTCTTTGAAATATTCGATTATACGTCCGATTCTGACTTACAGGGGAGGTCAAGTTTTCGTTGGAACGCCCTGTATAATGATTGATAACTTCATTTCTTCGTATTACATTACGTACTGTTATCGATGGCATGAATACATTGAACTAATTTCATAAATCCATTGGGTGCTTTATCTTGTAATGTTGTCCAGATTAGCGTTGAAGAGGCAATAAAGCAAGTGTCTTATTACTACAATATATCAGATTTCCGCCATTGAGAATAGTGGTATTCTATGTGAGTGAAATTTTGCCTTTTTCATACACTATATTGGTAGCAATTTTGTGAATGATATCTGATTCAATTCCATAACGAATATTTGGAATACAAACTGAACAGATAATATGTTTTTTTGTCTAATTCAGTGTTCATATTTGTTTCGAAAGTATTTTTCATTTGTCTAATTCAAAGTTAATATAAAAGTAGGGATTTTCTGACAGTTTGTGTCTGAAAGTTACTCTTTTGTAGAATCTACACATCTTTGTGAATATTTTATATTGAAATAACCACTTTCTTCATTTTTTGAAAGGTTTCTTAATGTTTTTTGTATAAAGATAAAGAAGTAGTGAGCCGAAACCTCTTCTTCCCAAAAATTAATATCTCCTAAAAATATACCCCTTTCAATTTGAACAAGATTCCTATGACTGGGATTTAATGAAATAAGCGAATGAATGTAATTTACTTACTGTCATCGTTTACATGAGAAGATTAAACTCATTCATGACGCAAAGTCAATTCTATGATTGAATTGAGTGGTTTATTTTAAAATGTTATCCATATTTCGTACTGGTACTGGAAGATTCGTACATTTTTTTTATGAAAATGGAGAAGTCGATGGACAAAACCTTTCTTTCCAAAAAAAGGTTGAAATTGTTTAGGTATATAACTATTTATTCCACTGATTTATATACCTTCGTTGTGATTGTGGTAACTTAAAGATGTTTAGAAATTTCAGATTCATTCGAGAAATTTCAAATCCGAAACCTTCAATAACCAGAAGGAATTTTCTGGAAATTGCACTACTTCACTGCTGCACTCCTTCTCATCCAAAGATACTTCTAGCGGATCTTCCAACAGGGATTTCCCCACTTTGAAAATTCATAACGGCCATCTTGTTGAGGCTACATCTGACAAATTAGTTGTCATATATTCAGCCTACTTTGACAAATCACCATGGATGGATATAAAATTCAACCACACATGCAAATAATAAAATTGTTTCATCAAAACGGGCAATGTACCGCGCTTCGCCCATTTTACGGTCGCTATAATCGTTTTATCGAGATTCAACTGACTCTAATTTTGATCGAAATATCATCCTCAGCGATGAGGCTCATTTCTGGGTACATAACAAACAAAATTTTCGAATTTGAGACGATATCAATCCGTATGAGATCCAAATATACCCTCTAATGCATCCAGAAAAAGTCAGTATTTGGTATGGATTTTAGGCAGATTTTTGGCGTCATCATCGGTCTATATTTTTTTTGAGAACGATATCAATGACGAGCATTATATGTCAATGACTACCAACTTCTTTTGGCCTGAATTGGATGACGCAACTTGCCACACAGCTCATGCCTCAGAGTAATGATATACATAGAGATGCGTTTCTGTCCTTGTTTACGAAGCTAAATTACTTTTTTTATGTTTACGACAGTCCTCCAACTAACAATACCGGTATTTCTTCGTTTTTGGAAGTTATTTTGGTGATTTGAGTGCTTATTGACCGATATAATCAATTTTTAGTGTGAAAAGTAATTTTGAAGATGGTGAAAACCTGCGCTGTTTGTAGATTTTCGCAATCTTCGCATGTTGATGTTACATTTCACAGGTAAACAACAAATGGAGCATGGGCGTAACCCAGAATTTTAGATCAAATTAATAGTTGATAGTGATTAGAATTTTCTTAACATATTTTCCGCACGCCCCTGGATCCAGTTCAAAGGATTATGTAAACAATTCCCTCAGTCCCTCTGTCCACATTTTACTGTGAGAGAGATGGTTATCCTGGTTGTCTACAAATCTGTTGTTGTCTCTACTGTTGTCTCTACTTATTTTTTATTACTCTGATTTTATTTCATTCATTTTTGATATGTTTAATGGTAACTACAAACATATAATTTCAGCTACAATCAACTTCATCGTTTGTAGTTGGAGGACAATTGTTATTTTATGATTTGTAATCTTGTTATTGTAGTTTTTTTACTATACTTGAGGAGAATATAAAATATAGTAATATTTTATTGTTACTACAATAAACTACAATCCATTTAGAACCTATTTCAGAACTTCTTGGCACATTATCACTCCTCCTTCGTAGTTAGAATAATAACAATAATGCTTTCTCAGTAACTGATGAGACTACCAATAAATTAACACTACATTCATCAGCATCGTTTGAAGTTAAAATTTTGTTCTTGATGTACTACAAATGTACTTGAAAAATACTCGATTTCATTTTATTCATTTTTGATGTGTTTAATGGTAACTACAAACATCTAATTTCAGCAACAATCAACTTTATCGTTTGTTGTTTGAGGACAATTGTTATTTTATGATTTGTAATCTTGTTGTCGTAGTTTTTTTACTATACTTCAGAAGAATATAAAATATACTAATATTTTGTTGTTACTACAGTAAACTACAATCCATTTAGAACCCATTTCAGAACTTCTGGGCACATTATTAGTCGTCTTCCGTAGTTAGAATAATATCAATAGTGCTTTCTCAATAACTGATGAGACTCCCAAAAAATGAACTTCTACTACATTCATCAGCATCGTTTGTAGTTAAAATATTGTTGTTGATGCACTACAAATGCACTTGAGAAATACTCGATTTTATATCATTCATTTTTTATGTCTTTTATGATAACTACAAACATGTAATTTCAGCTACAATCAACTTCATCGTTTGTAGTTTGAGAACAATTTTTATTTTAAGATTTGTAGTCTTGTTATAGTAGCTTTTTTGCTATAATTCAAAAGAATATAGAATATATTGATATTTTGTTGTTACTACAATAAACTACAATCAGTTTAGAACCTATTTCTGTATTTTTTGGCACATCATTACTCGTCCTCTGTAGTTAGAATAATGTCAATAGTGCTTTCTCAGTAACCGATAAGACTACAAAAAAATTAACGTTACTGCATTTATTAGTATCGTTTGTAGGTAAAGTAGGCTAAAAAAAAGTAGATTTTTTTCAATGCGGGTTCCAGCGTGACGGAGCTCATTTGAATGACTTTGTATTCCACACATAATGGCATCAATACGTTTCTCGAACCAATAAAATATTTCCATGATATCTCGCACACAGTTTGTTTCATTTAAATTTAAAGATAGGAAGCGCTTTTATAAGACTGTAAAAACGATGAATACACATATTTTTTATCAATTGCTAAGGGCGCATCTGTCCTCTCACTCCATAAAAAAGTCACCAATTTTTTTATTCTGCTTTTCTCTGTTCGAGTTGCTTCTGCATTTTCTCAGCTTGTATAAAACAGACTATCAAATCTCATTTCTCATAATTCTCATACTTCATTGCGAATGTGTTTGAAAAAAAATACCACCGATTGAGGAGCATCTTTACTGCTCAAATTGATATTTGATAGCTACCAGTAAAGATTTGCATTCTGTTTTATCACCGCTTCGTCCAAATCCTACTCAATGAAAGTGTGCGTTTAAGTCTACATGAGAAAATCTGAAAGCACTGTATTTCAAAGATGTCTTTATTAAAACATCAAGCGTGCTACATTTTTGGAAAGGTAATTTTAAGCTGTATTGAAATATGTAGGAATATATAAGGTATCTCATCAGAAAATGTATTCCATCAATAACTAGTGACATCTCATTTAAAAAAATAAGTTTTTGCAACAAGGTATCTCATCAGAAAATGTATTCCATCAATAACTAGTGACATCTCATTTAAAAAAATAAGTTTTTGCAACATTATATTCTACGTGAAAAATTGCTTTGGAAATGTCTCCATAGAAAACATTTTGACAGGAAAAATGTTATAACTTTTCGAAATTAGACATTTTCGAAAAACATGCTGTAACTCAGAAACAATGATAGATATCGATATGCGGTTTTCACCAATAGGTTTGTCATATAATTTTACCCTAAGACACGTCAGTTTTCATCTATCCAGCTTGAAAACAGGAGTTACCCTTTAAAAAAATTGAATTGTGAACAAACTGAAAGGATTTTATTTGGTAAAGTGCAAAAAAGTAGATTACTCGAACACAAAAAATATATGAAATATTATTTTATTATACACCTTGAAAAAATTCTGCCCTGGAATTAATTTCAAAGAGTCGATTCCCGCGAACAGAATTGAAAAATATTGAATAATTCCTTCAGGAAATGTTACGAAACAGCGCATTTTTGTGAATATTTCATATGCATTGAAAATTTGTGCCTGTGCTCTCGAGCAAATTAAAATAATATCTCAGTGTCAGCTTAGAGGACACCTGAATAAAACAGGGCTGTACAACGGAGACCTCAGCATGTATGCGAATGTGAGGCACTGAATCTCAGGAGGCAGGCAATATATGGACGTACAAAATTACGTCCAGAAGAATATGACGAACATCCAACATGGAACCTGTACAAACTAGTACAGGGAAGGAGACTAATGGAATGGGAGACCGAGAAGATGGGAGAATAAACACAATAAGCCCAAGAGGCTGCAGTGTTTTCTGGAGACTTGGACTAACTGGACAAGTCAGACAGCTCCCAACGGACCACAAAAAATATCTGTGAAATTACCGCGACACCATTCAAGCCATGCGTCTTTCCGTTTATTCAAAACTTTTATGTTTATGTAATGTAGTCGACAGAGTGGTCTGAATAGAGTCTGCAGAATTCGAAGATAATATAATAATATTTCCTAATTTTTTTCGTTAATAGGGTAAAAGTTACGAACATGGTAATACAGCCCTGGTAATGCCACATTGTGCCGATTGATATGGGCTGAGATCGCATATGTAGGTCAAACTCAGCAAATTCATAGGGGTCAAAAACATCTAGTATCAGGAAACTCTGTACCCATCATCTGACTACGATGGACCAAGGTGTTGAAGACACCCTCAGTTTCCGACTCGAGCTAACTCGAACTAAGCGAGGCTAAGGTCAGTTGCTTTGATAAAGTATTTAATTTTGTTGAAGACGGTTATACGTATCGGCTCATCCTTGTGTTGAGTGATCTGATCTCTGGGACCTGCATGTGGGTCTTTTTCTTAATGGGTTCATTTAGTGTTGAAAACTAAATCAATTTCATCAGTTATTTGAACATCATGTAGTTGGGAGAAGTATATCCGTGGTACAGAGTACTTAATTTTTCGAATTAACACGATTTTTACCAAATTTACTTCACTACAGTAATATCGAAATATTTGTGGGAGCAAGTTTATTCTTTCTTGACAGTTCCGATGAGCAGATCTGCCGAAGTTTGTATTCCATATTTTTATCATTCATGTACTTATACACTTACGATGTACTGTTTGGAACCTTTGGTGTAGTAATGAATATTACTGGTGTTGGGAAAAAACTCCAGTAATATTCATGTACTTATACACTACCCTGAAGGACTAATTGAGATTGATCATTTTCAGCATAGGCTAAAAGTTCATGGTCATCCACATAAAACAAATGGGTGACTTGGAGGCATGAGTTCCTCCAATTTCTTACTACACCAAGTGAATCGTCTCTTTGACCCTCTTTTCATATATCCTTTCAAATACTTCATGAACTGCGAAAATAATAAACAGTTGTTTCCTCAGAGGTTCACTGAATAAACAATTTATCGTTTTGTTTCTACGTATATTTTTCCAAAATTCTCCAAATATCTCATCAATTTCCTGGTCTGCTTTCATTCAAAAAATTTTGATATCTACACATCTGATTCGGGCCCTTAGGTGGAGTTGAATATCCATGATCGTTGGCTGTGATTGCTGAATATCCTAAACCCAGTACAAAGTCAATCTGTTTCTGTAAACCAGTTCTCACAGCCTTCTCACCAATTCTTGGATTCATCAGTATCTCGATTCCATCCCAATTATCTGTGAGAATACTGATCTACTCATTTTGTTGTGGCTTCAAATCGATACTTCCTGCCATTGCAACATTTCATACAATTTTTTTTGGAAAATAAATATGTATTGAACAATAGAGATGATGTAAGTTCGTTATTGCACAGTATATACCAGCTCCCGTGTTCTATTTCCAACTCATCTGTATATCGGGTGCTTTCACCACCAATGATGCTTTTGAGATAACCCTCCATCAACCACTTCACATTATCTCATCATTTGTGACTTCGATCGCTGATATTGTGTCGATAGTGAACTTTGATGTCACGCAGTGCGTGAGCATGTGTAATATGCTTTTCTCATCATATTCCGGAATTTCTATTTTGACCGATCTTTTGTAGCTCTTTGGCAAGCAAAACGAAGATGCATATGTTATCATCGGTTCAACTCTCGTTGGGTATAGCGATATAACATGTTTGGTTTCACCTTCGATGTCGTCTTTCATCACATGAATGTGGACAATTCTGTCGCTAACTCTGTCATTATCTAAATACCTCTATCAGTCTAAGATATGGGAGAATCGCTTTCGGATATTCAAATTTTCCTTGTATCTCTTCACCTCGAAATTTTATTGTGGTGAATTTTCATGAACTGATGATGTTTATAATTTTATTGTCTACCTCATGCACGTCTTCAATATATTTTTATATTTGTCCTGAACTAGGATGGCTAGGTCATATGTACATCAGAGCACTTTATGTTTCACAGGTTTTCATTTTAGGCCTCTTTTTGATCCATAGAATTGCACGGGCATACATTTTCTTATAAATTGAAACCTGAAGCTCCACAGGGATCTTGAGTTTTTCACATCTTTGCATCTTTTCAACCTCTTCGCATTGTCTTCTCTATGAGTGGTCTATAAGTTATACATTTTCTGAGGACTATATTGTTTTTCATAACTATTGATATTGGTTGGAAAGAGACACTGTTGTTTTGTTGAAAATAGACCAAGAAATAGTGTAGAAAGATAGGTCAAAGTATCTATGCATAATAACTGATAGGCATTTGAGGTAGGACCTCCATACTGAATACTTCAAAAATACATTAAAGAATTTACTAACCAATTTCAGATATCTGGTAGACTTTTCGAGTACAAAAAATATGAAAACATTATATTATGCACTAGTACAATCCCAAATATCATATGGAATTCTGGGCTGGGGAAGTGTGGCTGAAAATCATTTACATAATGTGAATATAATACAGAAATGGATATTGAGAATTATCTACAAAAAAAATCAAACATTCTTGTTGTAAGGCGCATTTTCTGCCAACGATTACTGACTTTCATCCACAATAAAATAAATCTAAATACCTATTATACACAAATTATGATACTAGAACTAAATGAATCAACTCGTGGAAAAACTATTCGACAACGTTCTGTGTAGTTTCCGGCCCTTATAATATTCAACATTGTTCCAAATTTTCGAAAAACCATAAAAACTCACACGCTTTTTAAAATTTACACAAAGAATTAGATACACAGTACTAACAGAAAAATCTTTGAAGACCTCGTAAACTTGAAGTTTTTGCAATAGTCAAGATAATAGTAAAGCCAAATATTTCGAATTTTACCATTCATCCGAGTATGACTTACAAGTCAAAATGTGACCTTTCAACAAATTATAATCAACTACTAAACACCAACCCTTTACCCTTCTATTAGTTGTTGCCTGCGGCTTTGCCCGCGTAGGATTTAGTTTGTCACATTGAATTTCGTTACATTTTAAACAAATAGTTACAACTAAAAAACTGACGAAATTCAATACAATCTTTGAACCCCAATTTTCCCCCTTGGGGTGGAAATTCCCGATTCCCTTTCTTGATGCTATACAAAGAACCTACCTGTATATTTCAAGATTCTAGCTTCAGAGGAGGTTCAGAGGAGATTTTTTCGGAGGATGGGGTTGGTTACCACCCTTACATTTTTGGTAAAATGAATGGCACCTCCTTATGAAAGTTGCCTTTTGACGTGGATATTTTATGCTTCTGATAAAAAAGTGAATCATGCTAAAAACTTACCTACACAACGAATACAACCTGCTGATTTCCTTGAATGCTGATGACACAGAAAAGTTTAAAAAAACTGTTTTAGACCTAATAAATCCCAATAATTGTTTTTAAAGTACATACAAAAAAAATAACACCTTATAAGGGTAACTCACATAGGAAATTTAGAGTAAATGTTTGAATTGGTCCTCTTCTGTCAATCCATTGTCCTTCAAAATGATTATTTAAAAAATTTCGAACTTTCTGGGCATAATGGGGTGGTGCACCGTCTTGTTGAAAATGGATAAATTCATCTTGACATATTGGATCCTGTTC
>WOGN01009209.1:0-10927 GCA_015342105.1 Leptinotarsa texana | reverse complement strand
CTCAATCAAGTACCTGAATGGTATATATTAGCGAATGTAATGAATCATTGTTAGTTTATTGTTTAAGTTTGAGAATGTCCATATAGGACGAAACTGCAATAACGTTAGTTACAAATAAAAGTGGTAAAAAATATAGAAATTTTCATTTCTCTTTCCATCATGATCTTCTACCACGTAGTAACAGCTACATCCATCGATTTATTGAAATTTATTAGTGTCTCTGATAATAAAGTCAGAGATAGCTGGAAACTCATCACCTTAAAGGAAAATAAAATTTACTCTTGTAAAACCTGTGGTACTATTACACTTCATGAATTTAATATGTTTTTTTAAAAACTGAATTAGTCAACTTCCTTCTAATAATAATATTGCTTGCCCATTATCTCTATATGCTAGTTTCAATCTTCAGCAGGATCTTTCTTCTTCAAACCGATGAACATCTCTGAAGTCTTCAATGCCATCAATGAGTTGAAAAATTTCAGTTGTTTTGATCTACATACCCTGAATAGTAGAATAATAAAAGAAACGAGTCTTTTTTTATCGAACCACTATATAAAACTCATTGAAAATCATGGTCCCTATATTTGGCAAAATTTATGAAATTAATCTTAAAAAAAGACTATAAGTCTACTTTGATTAACAATTTCCCTAATACGGATCAATATGGCTATCAGCTGTTGTTCGTGAGGTCAAGAGCATAGTTGATGGTTTTGAACAAAAACAGCACAGCTCAACTACATTGTGTGATTTGAGCAAAACGTTTGACTGTGTATCTCACCACAATCTACTGATGAAAGTGAATGAATACGGAGGAATCAGATGAGTTGCACTTTTCCTCCTTATCTGTTACTCGAACAATCGTAAACAATGCGTGAATCTTGGTGAAAATAGAACTTGAGATCCTTGTCCAATCGAATCTGGAGTACCACAGAACTCCGTTTTGGGACCTCTGTTGTTCATCATTTATATAAATGACTTCTTCTTCCACTTATTGCGTATATAAATACGTAACCAATGCTTATGATACAACTTTTCTGTGTACTAACGAAAACTATGAGAACTTTTGCTTTTGCTGGTTGTT
This sequence comes from Leptinotarsa texana, assembly GCA_015342105.1. Taxonomy (NCBI): domain Eukaryota; kingdom Metazoa; phylum Arthropoda; class Insecta; order Coleoptera; family Chrysomelidae; genus Leptinotarsa; species Leptinotarsa texana. The sequence goes on along the minus strand of WOGN01009209.1, from coordinate 9,846 downwards.
CATATGTTTGTATGACTCAAACGTTATCGTTTTGACTTGCTAGAAATGTATTTCTTTTTTACTCAACGTGGTTTAAATAAACTATCTATCTATTAGTTTTACAAACCGTTCAGACAATATAAATTCTCCAATATCTTCGAGGTTCAACAGTTGTCAGTTTTTTTTTACTATCTGCATCTATTACTATCTGGATCAACAACATGTCTGTTTCACTACAGACATGACAAAACCATCTGAATAATATCTGTATTGCATTCAAATTCATTATTGGTGTGAAAATCTTCATTGTTCCCAATTTGATATAAATTCTCTAACTTACCCAAATAATTCTTACTACCCAAAATGTTTCAAATAATTACTCCAAAGGTCGATTACTTCAACAATGAATTTTATACAGACAAGAACAAATAAGTCTAGATAATGTAATAAAATTCACCAGGAGCTGAACAATGATAAACGTTAAAAAAACTTCAATAATGTAGCTTGCGTCCTAAAGATAGGTCAATGAGTAATATGAAATTGCTCCCGAACACGAGAGATCAGGATCGAAAGCTTATTGAAAATGAAAAAGAAAAATGGGACTTTATTTTCAATGTAAAATTGAATATTAATATCATCACTGAAAGGAATACTATTCCGATTATTTTTTACCCCCGTAAGGCCAGATGAAGTTCGAAAAATAATAACGGAAGCAACATCAAAGACAACTCCCGGGATAAATGATATTGATGGTATAATATTGAAGTTAGTTGAAAATTTAATTTGCGACCCTTTATTTTATCTTATAAATGAATAATTTTTAAGCAAAACTGCCTTTTCTTCAATCTAAAAGAATAAAAAATGTATACTAATGTAAGAAAAAAGGGTCTGAGCGAGATACTGCAAAATATCATTCTATCAGTGTTCATTGTCAAATCTCCAAAGTTTTTGAACTGCACACTATGTTAGGTTGATGGCATATCTTGAAGAGCATAGGATTTTATACCACATAGCCAGAACGAGATCCAAAAAGTTAATTTATTTCAACAGCTCTTAAACAAGCCTTAGATTTGATATATGTACAGCTTAATAGTTGTCAAATACTTAACCAATCGTAGGCATTCCTCGGACGTTGACAATATTGAATCTGACATGAGGTGGGAGTTCCTCAGGGATCCATACTAGGACCTATTGATTTATAGGGTATTTAGGAATTATGTTTATTTTACACTTCTTCGAATGAAATTATTCTTTATGCGGATGATCCAAATGTACTGGTATCTCATGAGAATATAGACCATTTAGTAGATTTAGGTAACTGTGCCTGTATCGAATTTGACAAATATTACAGAAACAACTAGATAACTTGTAACATGATGAAAACAACGTAGATGAATTTCCTTCAAAAATAATGCCAGGAATCCAAATTTCACAATTAGTATGTGTGGTGAAATCTTAAAATTCTTGTGAAAATTTATTGATGAAAAACTAACTTGGGAAGCACATATTGACAGTATATGCTCAAAAGTTGTTAGTGCATGTTATGCAGTTCGAAAGTCGACAGATAGTGTCTCTAAAAATATCTTGAAACCCATGTATCATGGATTGGTATAGTCGAGGCTACAGTATAGAGTGATATTCTGGAGTTACTCTGCCCCCACCAATTGCTCATTCAAAATGCAAAAAGCCCTAGATCCGTGAAAACCACTTTTCAAGAAATACGCAGTGCCCAGTGTACACTATGAATTACTGAAGACCTCTGAACTTATGCAACAAAATATAATGTTGTAATCAATCTAGTTACCGCTTGTGAATATATTTTCCGCCACTAATAACCATTCTTCTATTACCATGACTATATATATTGCTGGTTGAACATCACCATAAAATCAGATGTTGATACCAATAAATAAGAATTTCTCCAAAAAATTAAATTATAGAATTTTTAATGCAAAACTTCTTCAAAAGTAACTAATGTAAACATTTTTTAAAGTGAATATTACTGGAGTATTTTCCCAACCCCAAATCGTTGTTTTTAACACCTCGACACGTGTGTTGATAACCAAGTGATCATCTTCAAAAGGAAGATTAAACTCGAAACTTCCCTAAGCTAACGCTATTTATGCTATACAGGTAAACCATACAGGTATACCATACAGGTAAAACACACTAAATTAATTTTAAAATTTGCTTCATCTATTATTTTACAATATGTCCTTAAGTAATGTTTGAATGTTGTAGCTATATATAAAACAATTTTCAGCTATATAAAAATTAATTTCACAATATTGCCTATCTAAATTTATTTTTACAATGTGTCTTTGTGTAATAACCAGTAAACCCAATAACATTATTTTAATAAGCTATATAGTATGCTATTTGGTATTAGTCCGTCATCGTTATTCATAATATTATTATGTTTACTTATTTCTACACTCTCATAAGCATCTAGTTGCCTGTTGTTGTTAACTTGTCTAACTAATCCTAATGAGGTGAAGTTTATGGAATGGTTTTTTTGCAAAATATGATGGGCGACTGCTGATTTTCAGGTCTTCCATATTTTAAGTGTGCTATGTATTCCTTATATCCTACTTTAACAGATCTTTTTGTTTGTCTATACCTAATATGTTGCATCGCAATCCTTACATTCAATTTCGTAAATTCTAGACTTTTCCGAATTCTCGACTTGGTCTGTTGGACTCTGTAGTGTATGACTTGTTTTGAAAAACACCTTCATACTCAGTTCCTTGAAAATCTTTCCAAAGTTCTTCGTATTTTGGTGGTATGGAATTGAGATGTATTTATCTTGGTTTTTGTCCTTTCTGAAAGTCGAGATTTCGTTCATTCTTAACCTAAACTTCTTCTTCCTTATTATGTCATCTACAATACCCCTCGAGAAACCGTTAGTGACTGCTATTTCCTGTATCGTACGATGATAGCTGTCCCTTATTTTCCCTAAAATTCACACATACGTGAATTTTATTGATGGACATCTATTATTGAAGAAGGAAACAAAGTCCTCAATATTTTTATAACACCAATCTGAAAAATATGCTCCAAAACAGTCAAAAACATTAACTTTTGAATAAGTTCAACAACTTTTATAAGATACATCTGATGAAAAGTATTTGCTGATAAAGGTATGAATTGAAAATTTTTAAATTGTTATCAAAAAATGAATGTTTGGTTTTGATTTCAGGCTGCTTTAGCTACTAGCCTTACAGTGGCATGCCATTTTAATGAACTTCTAAAATTAAAAATTGATGACATGGAGGATCTGAATTCGGCTCTTTTAATAAAATTACCCGATACTAAAACCAAGATTCCTAGAAATTTCACGGTCACAGGAGAATTCTAACATATTTACAAAAAATATGTGAAGTTTCGATTATTCACAAATGAAACACGTTTTATTTTAAATTACAAAAATAGCAAATGTCCGAAACATATTTTGGGGATAAATAAATTTGGCACCATGGCGAAAGAAATAGCGGAATTTTTGCAGTTACCAAACCCTGAATTATATACTGGCCACTGTTTCCGAAGGTCATCTGCGACTATTTTAGTTAATGCAGGGGCAGATATTTTAACTTTAAAACGCCATGGGGGTTGGAAATCCAGCAATGTTGCTAAATCTTATAACGACAACTCTATAGCTAACAAAATGAAAATTTCAGCGCCATTAGAACCTGAACACAACAATGCTGTGGAAGATGAGTACATTTCCTAATCACCTTCAACTTCGACCGCAGCTCATATTTCAATTACCGAAAACATGTTCAAACAAAACGACATACCAGGAATTACTTTACAAAATTGTTCAAATGTAACTGTTAATTGCTATTTTTAATAAAATATTAATGACATACAAGTATTATTATACAAGGTCCTGCAACAGTGGGAACAGATAGGAATCTAAATTTCTATAATATTACCTCATTGCACGACCTCGACAAAATAAAAATATTGACGGTCACACAGGGTGTTCAATTTTTTCCGGTTGGATCCCAACTGTGGATCCTATATTTAATATCACTTTTTCGGTTTCTACATAAAAAATAAAAGATACTTTATGTATATCTTTTTTTTATTTAAGAGGAAAAACACCGCTTCAACCACTAGGGTTATTGGCGGTTACAGTAGTTACATTAAATTTTGTTAGAGATGCCAACATTTTCTAAAAAACTATAAAGAGAAGTAAAGTTCGTAACATCCAATGCATTGGTGAGGTCGCTTGGTAATTCGTAAAATTGTCTTTCTTCATTGAAAGCTGGGCACTGCAGGTATCACAAATGCGGGGCTCTTCATGCTTTAGTAGATGTAGATGGATAAATTTCGTATATCCAATTCTCAGGCGTGTAAGTAAAACTTGCTGTCTGCGGGTGAGATCTCGCTAGTTTTGAGTGACTACATTCGGATGAATGGCTCTGAGTTTTTTTCGAAAAATGGTCCTTCTTCCTATTTCTACGCCATGAACTCGATTAAATGATTATTTTACTGTGAAATCCATATATGACGACTGTGATCGAGATATATATTATGTTTATAACACATTTATTTTCTAAATAGAGCACCGTGCAATTTCTTCATTTGATGCATAGTTTTTGTCCAATCCTTTCCTTAAAATATCGCCCCATACCTATAATTACCTGTTGCTAGATAAACAAGTTTTGAATTACACCGCAAAATATACGTTCTTGAATAATTACAAGAATTTCAATAATCTCGAAATTTGGGCCATATTTTTTCGGTCTAAAACAAATTTTAGCGAATGAAGTAAAATAAAACGATTTGTTGAAACTAGATATATCAATTATTCTAACCATGTGCGCATCAAGCCAGCTACTAACGAAAATAATGAAACAATATATCTTTCGTACATTCTTATCAGTCGTCAAATGGATTCCGTTTTGAAAAAAGTCTTTTATCGAGTTTATGGCGTAGAAATAGGAAGAACGACCATTTTTCAAATAAAATGTTTTTTAAGAAAAACTATTGAACCTAGTCGTAGGGAATATTCAATGAAATTTGTAGATGTTTCGTTGACGCTCTTTATGGATCAATAATATACAGGGTGATCCATTCAAAATAAGGAAGATTCTGCAAATTTGTATTTACAATATGTGGCAAGCGGTTTTTCGTACCATGTACATCACAGGTAGATTTTAGATATATCGCTTGAGAGAGTTACCATTGTAAAATATTTGGCCAAAAAAAAAATCAATTGGACTTGGCACAACTTTATAATTTCAAATATTCTGAGTGATGAGTATTGAAAAAAATAAATCTGTCATGCTAGATATCTCGAAAACCGTCAATATTTTCGCAGTGACGATATACATAAAGTGTCATTTATTTTCTATGTAGAAACCGAAAAAGCGATAAAAAGTATAGGTTGCTATTTGAAAAATACAGTTGGGATTCGCCCAGAAAAATTGAACACCCTGTGTGACCGCCAATATTTTTATTTTGTCGAGCTCATGCAATGAGATAATATTATAGAACCTTAGATTCCTATCCGTTTCCTAAATTAAGATATGGAACACCGCGCCACTATTGCAGGAGCCTGTATATGTATTTTAATTTTAAATACTTGAAAACAACGCAACCATAGAAAAAATACAGGGTACAATGCGTGAGAAAATAATATATTTCTCACTCGCTTGACTTGCATCAAACTTCTGCGCTCGTGAGAAATATGTCGTTTTTCTCACTTGTTGTACAATATAATATTTCTTCGACTCCTATTGAGACTAAAACAACTCCCTTATTAAAATAATTTGCCAATCTTTCAAACGTTAAAAATTTTTCGAGCCTGATGGTTATTGCCTCAGATTGAAACCCCTCGACACTTGTCAACGAGGGTGAGGAAAGAATGCCAAGTAGTTAATGAAACAACTGAAACAAGAATGAGAAATGCAAACTTTGCCAAGCATCTGAAATTCCGAAAGCTTTCTGGAGGCATCAACGAGTGAAGTTTGCGTGTTATTGGAAACAGCGCACTTCCATTAGACCAGATGTGCTGTGCCGTTCTCCGTGAATATGCAGGGGTGTGTATTGGTACATAATAGGTTCAGTGACGTGTTCCACTAACCCTGACAGGAGGGTCGCGGGTCGGACAAACTCGGGGCTGACGCGGGGTCAGGGGCCGGAGCCTGATGGATTACCCGGCCACCCTGTCAAACGCAAGATGGATCTGCCATTTTCAAACTCTTGCTCTTTCTCTGTTTTGCTCCAAATGCCAATTGACGTAGTTCGATGATTTCAAGAAAGCTTCAATGACTGGGTGGGAATGAAAAGCATTCAGTATCAGTGTGAAATATAAAAACCCTTTGAGAACTGTCTACTGTGTACCTCACGGGTCCATTTTAGGCCCACTACTTCTTCCAATTCATACTTCCTCTTCTACTCCAGGGCTTTATATATTGTTTGTGTTCTAAGGCAAGTGTTTTAATGCAGGTTACACCGATAACCAATTCTGGGCATTGCCTAGTTTAGGTTCCGGCGCACTTTTATTAATGAACCCATATTATAAATAAGAATTTTCTGATGAAGATCATGAACTACAACTCACGATTTCATCTCCACAAATTTTATTTGAAAAATGTATCACGTTTTGCTAACACAGTACCTTCTTCACTAGTTATTTGTATACCACAAGTTGCTTCTTACGCTAATAGTTATATACCACAGATAACTACAATTGGGGCTACCTCAATTGAATTACCTAAACCTATACAATTCTCATATACGGTACCTCTTGAATTATGATTACGTGAAGCATATTACCTCACTTCTACATCTATAATAATACTTCTTCGTTTTTTTAAGAAAACAAGTTCAATAATGGTGATCTATTCAAATCCAGTTGGTCATTCATTAGAATGTTTGAATTTTTAACTCTACTAATTTCCAGTGTTTCCAAATAATACAGTTTCAAACCTTTATTTTCTATGTGTAAAATTTCGAATTCTTCGTTAAAGATATGATTTTCTTCTAAAAGATTATTTGAATGTGTTAAACTTGCTATCATATTTACACAGCTCATAAAATGTTCCTGGATTCGATTCCTAAATGTTCTGTCAGTTTGACCAATATATACCTTAGAACACGTTCCACACTTTAATTTATATACTCCTGATTTCTCGAATTTGAATGTTTTGTCTTATTTTTAACTAACTTTCCCAACGTATTATTTGTTCTATACGCAATTTTAAATATCTCGTTTTCTAACTCATCAATAGAAAAAACGTCTCGAATCGCTTTTGGAAGAATGTTTACTAGTACAATTAAAATATAACCAAACCAACCAAACTAACCTAACCTTTCAGTACTATTACTGATATTAAAATATTACAGAGGTTAGATTATAATAATAATAATAATAATAATAATGATAATAATAATAATTTTTATCCCTTTTAGATCATGTAATTATACTGAAGGAAACGTCAAATACAAGTATATTCATAACAACAATATGCAGAATAAAATATAACGGAGTTACATCAAGTGGAAAACACTTATTATATACAATGTATATTCAAATACATATACACACATTATGTACGTTCTCTTTTATAGAGGTTTTTCACTGAATAAATAGTCCGATCAATTGAAAACTCTTTGAAGTTCGTTTTGAACTTTTTGATGTCGGAGAAATATTTTAGAGAGTAGTAGGTAGACAATTGAAGAGTCTTGCTCCGGCCAAAAAGGGATACTATTCATAGGTTTGAAGTCCAATGTTTTCCTATGTGGGAAATCGATATCACTGATAATTGGACTCTTAGTCATTTATATTTTCCACGTATAGACCAAACAACCTTAGATATAAATAGCTGGAATAGTCCAAATTTTATTCTGCTTAAATGGGGGCCTACATGATTCGGTTCTATCTAAATTAAAAATTAGGCAAAGAATTATTTTCTGACATATAAAAACACGACCCGTACGAACGACAACTCCCAGAAGTTAGGAAACTTGTGCGAGCTAAGGACTAACGAGGTCTTACCTTTTAACGTGTGATTCCTGATAAAACTCAGCCTCTTTTGGAACTCGAGGTTAGGTGTAGAAACTCAATATAATATTCATTCAATATTATTGGTACTAGTAGTTAAAGATTAGCTTAGGGTTTAGGTAAGTCTGGTTATATTTTAAGTGTGCTATTGAACATTCTTATTTATATTACACAAATTTCTACTTCTGAGTGTTTATACTTATCAATAGAAAATCGGTAACAGAAAAACTAATTATCAACCCGACTCAAGGCCATATAAACAGGTATTGTTCTTTGACTATTATCATGCTCAACAAAGATATTTGGTCCTGGCTATCATTGATGGATACGTATGAATGCACGTGAGCATGGATATCCTTTATGAAGACGTCCTGTATAGAATCGACAGGCAACTCAAATCTCATTCATTTAAGAGAAACATGAGGTCTTTGATAATACACAAAACTTTCTGCTTTTCTCTGTTTCTCCATTTTACGTCTGAACTTCCTCACAGATCAATGTCCACTGTGGTACCAACTTCCTTTAGATTTAAGCATAACTTTGAGCAGAAATGTTCCTTCAGCTTTCATTATATTATCACAAATGAAACAGCCCATCACTGAACTTCTCTAGAGAGGTTCAGTTATTTGAGATGGGAAAAAACAATGAAGAGGTCTGACTTGATTTTTAAACGGTTTTGGTACATTTGGTACATTCAGTTTTGATGATAATACAATTCAATGAATTATGTATTACTGTAAATTCAAGACAACCGCAGCTACAAAATGGCGGATTACATATTGTTGCACAACCACTTCAATATGGGTATTAAATGACAGGACTTGACTAATAGAATGGTAGTATGCTTTGAAAAGGATCCACATTCAAGATGGCCGCAGCTACAAAATGGCAGATTACATACTTTTTACAACTACCTAAATATGGGTATCAAATGACAGGGCTTGACTGGTAGAATATTGGTACACTTTGAAAAAGATGCGAATTCAAGATGGCCGCAGCTACTAAAAATTTAAAAATAATTCGGAAGGTCCTAGGTGGCAGTCATATCACATCACTTTCCTCAGCAATCTACGGTATTGATCAGATAAAACAATAATAAAGTCGTTGGGCGTAATATTTACAAATTTATTCAGGTTACGCTACTACCTAGCACCTACCGAAGTATTTTTTAGTTTTCAGTACATTCTCTATATCATTATCTTTTTTTATTTCAGTAAAACTTTAAATATTTGTTTTATTTAAATAGAATAAAATTGCTACCTGATAAGCATGAACTGAACTCTTGAAAATAAAACTCATGATCGTCTACACATAGAATTTCGGAGTTTGTTCCTTCTTCAATCTTGTCTTTTATATGAGAAGTATAAGCAATTTTGATGAGTTATTTCACGTGCAAATTGACTAAATATATTCTCGAAGATAGGCAAGGAATATGAAAATTAATGTGCGGTAGAATATCAACGCAATCAATCCATTCAAAACGTTATACAAAAAAGCCAAAGTAGTTACGTTTTCCCTCAGATCCGAAGTGGAAATGTCTAGGTTTATACATAACTCTTTATTGTCTATAATACGTTCTATTTTGAATATCAAAAATTTGAGAAACATTCTCCGAATCTTTTCAATATTCTGAACATAACAGTCATACAAAGGATACCAATTTCAACTACCAGATTCTAGTTTGTAGAAAAATTCATCCTGCTGTGACATATTACTCCCAAATTTTTGATGGTGTCACTTTTATCGATTTAATTGATCATCATTTGTTAATCATGAAATTGGAAGGGTTAGGAGTTAGGGGTGTTCCGCTTCAATGGGTAACATCATACTTAACAAACAGAACCCAGACG
>WOGN01009207.1:0-10928 GCA_015342105.1 Leptinotarsa texana | reverse complement strand
AAATTAATTAATTGAAATTGAATGTGAGTAAAACTACTGCTATGATCCTCACTTCAAAATACAAATATGAAAAAATCAATATAAACCAGATAAATATTTCTATTAATGATGAAAATATATAGGTGAATAATACTGTAAAATACTTAGGTTTTCAACTGGACTGCCATCTCACATTTGAAGAACATTTTCAATAAATACATAAGAAAATTTCGAAAAAAACTATATTATTACTCTAGAATTTCAAAGCATCTATCTTTAAACACAAAGATATTAGTCTATAAAACAATTATACAACCACACTATGATTATTGTGCTCCGATTTTATACTCTTTCAATTTGAACAACTATTTGAACTATTTGAACTACAAAATAGAGGAATGAGAATTACATTGAGAGGAAAATGATATACTCCCATAATTACAATGTTAACAACCCTAAATTGGCTTTCGGTATCCCAGAGACTGTTATACCAGACAATGATATTTGAGCATAAAATTGTTAATGATTCAACTGGAACATATCTTAAAAAATCTATTTGTTTTAATTATGATATTCACAAATATTACACTAGACATAATCTTGACATGCATATACATAGAACTAATACCAAAATCAGTATGAACTCAGTATATGTCAAAGGTTTTGATACGTACAACAAATTACCTCATTCAATTAAATCAGCTTCAACTTAAAAAAAATTTGAAACTGATCTACTGCATCGTATTTATAACAAATATAACTGAAGGTATTACTAATAAGATGATAAGTCATGATTTTTGGAATATTAATCAATTATTTGTTAGGTATAATCTTGTTATTGTATATTAGGAATGCATGCTATTTACCGAATAAATGTTTATTTATTTTATTCATTAATATATACACGAGCAAGCCGAATTCAGATATAAGTAGTACAGTGCTATGTAGTACAGTGGATTAAATACAGTGGATTAAAAGTAAGTTATAACAATAATACAATTCCGAAGTAAGATGGCAAATAAATTACTCAGAAAAAATTAAAATGTATAACAAAATGAACTAATATAATTCTAGTAACACTAGACACAATTCAACAGCACAAGCAGAGTATTAGATGGCTAAGTGAAGAATATGGTTTTCAAAGTGAGATACTGATATATTAAAAATTTGAAGGTTGTTCAAGGAGTTAGCCAATCTAAGAGTTCTGGGAATAAAGCCGTTATATGAATAATTGAATCTGTGAAACCTGTCTAGTTGAACGACTGGGGACATGTAAAGATATTTTGGAGAGAAGCTCGGGACTGATACTCTGTCTGTTGATAATTTTGAATAGAAGTGTTAAATCTCTATGTTTTCTGCAAGTCTCAAGAGAAGGTATGTTCAAAATGCATTCCAATGCAGCATACTCATAGTATACACGCATCTTGAAGGCCATATATCGGCCTCGAGTTTCTTTTTTTGTGTAACGTAGTGAGGGGACCAAACTGTGGAACAATAATCGAGACGAGATCTAACCACGTTACAGCGGAAATGTGTGGTTTATAGCTAAGTGTGGAGTCTAGGATCACGCCTAGGTCCTTGGTTTCAGTAGCAGAATGTAAGGTCTGATTATTTATGCTGTATTCAAAAATGATTGGGTGATGTGTTCGATGAAAGCGAAGAATTTGGCATTTGGATGCATTCAAACACATACCATTTTGCGAACACCAGTTGGATAGGCAATCTATATCGTTTTGTAGACACAATGTATCAGCTTCACTTTTAATTATTTTGAAACATTTTAAATCGTCAGCAAATAACAAAGCTTCGCTTTCATGAAAACAACTGATTAGGTCGTTTATAAAAAGGTTAAACAACAGTGGTCCAAATGTGGACCTTGTGGAACACATTTGATATAACTGCGATGGTATGAGAATAATAATGATTAACTCTAACAATTTGTGTTCTTTCCGTAAAATAGCTCTTGAGCCACTGCAATATTTGCCCATCAACACCATATAAACAAAGTTTATGGATCAATGGCTCATAAACCACTGGCAAAACCCCAATCGTTTCTCAGGGTCGTCAGGTTGTAGTGTTTGCACTGGTCCTAACTTATAAGGAAAAATCTAATGTTTCTTCAGAATTCCTGGAAACAAACGGTGGAATTATTTGGATTCACCTCAAAGCAGACTAAAACGTCAATTTCTGTATCTTCAGATATTAGAAAACGTTTTTTAGTTCTCTTCTCAAAACTTTTTCACTGTTCTTGAATTGACGATGAAGCATAGCAAAAAACGCCGATCAGGTAATTCACGATTAGTGAACAAATTGCTGTAGTGTTTGGGTACTCTTACGCTATTTTTTGGCAAACCTAGTAGGATTCTAACGTATTACATTTTTCTTGATGGGAAAAAGCATTTCGAGAAATATATTAATAATTGTTGACAGTTAAAATAATTTATGACATTATCATGATATACTTGAGAATATTTAACAAATACTATTTCAACAAAGTTCCAAGGCACTTTGATTATTCATAATGATTCTGTTTTATCGAATCAAACACATTTTTTTCCAATTGCATTGCTCCAATATTTTCAGTTTTTTACAAAAACTACTTCAATGTTATCATTATAGCAGACATATTTTGATTCACAAAATAAATACGGCTAGTGGAATGGCTTCAAGATGGAAATTATCGTTTTGCAAATCAATAGCAAATAGCTCAGTGGTGTCAAGTGAGTGGTACGACATGATAATCACGGATTTCACAAGTTCAAATCCCAGCATTATTTTTTCTTTTTGCTGTTAGTAACAAAATATTTTCATTCATAAAGGTAAAATTGAGTGTTTGATTATTTGCAAAAACAAAGAATTTTTGTACTAGTGAAATAAATAAATATTTCCACATCAGTCGCTCATTTTCAACTTTAGGAGGTAAGGTGATATGAGTTTTGTTGTCGAGAATGTTTTTGCTAATGGAAATACAGGATAAAATATAGGATGTTCCATTTACAAAAATATCATTTTTTGAAGTATTTTGAAAACGCAACTGTCAATTTTCTTTTGTTTTTGATATCGAGAAGGCCATCAAAAATGCTACTAATTAATCTATTTAACCGAATTCATAGCATCAATAATAACGGAGTTGCCAATGGTGCCGACTTAATTTAGAACACCCTGTATATCCTTTTTTCTAAGATGATCCGAAATAACTTTTTACTTGTCTATTTGAATTAGCTGAATCTAATGTTAACAAGGTTGCGTTTATTTTCTATAAAAATTTAAAACTATGCTATAAAACTCATTTGTTACAAATAAATTTTCACTTTAAGGACAGTTCAGTCCAGAAATGCATTTGTAGTTGAGTCTAGCAATACATTTGTGGTTCAGCCTAGCACTACTGGTGAGACGTATGGCGTATCGAAACAGCGGTGTCTGGTGTTGGATCATAAACATTGATTTCAGTAGGGGTTTCGTCGGTGGTCGATGTCATAGCTTGACTTTGCAACTGACTGCCTTGGGTAGACTTATTTATCTTTGATATTCGAGAATTGAGTTGTCTGTTGATCATCGGTTGTCTCCCTGTTTTCATTCAAAGTACCTAACAACACTATATAACTTGATTGTGTTATAGTTCATTTTCTAATAACATTTCCAGCAACATTTCAAACTTTACGAATATGAAAATTAATAAGATAATTATTTGAAACAGAGTTAAAAAAATTTGATTATATTTTCTTTCAAATTGCCCTGTTCAAATCAAATACCAGAAAAATGTAGCAAACAAATGTCATTCCAAAAGTAAAACTGATTGAAGAAAGTGTTCTTAATGGAATATTGACTATTTTGATGAAAATCATTCATCTAAATAGGCTTAATTATAACATAAAACATTTTCAGGCAGTAGTCACGGAATTTTTGATTTGCTATGCTGATCTCATCTTTTGTGATCATCTACCAAGTTTGGACCATCCTTTAGTTGTATCTGAAAACATGCTGATGAAAAAATGCCGACCAAACAGTCTAGCCATCTCGACACCTACAAAGTTGATAACCCTGGAAGAGGCTAGGAGCAAACATTTGCCAAATAAGACAGAAGATGGCAATTATATAGAAGTTGGTGGAGGACCAAAAAATCTTCCTAAGAAATATCATACCATCTTGGAATTGCCCTCAGGTAAGTGATTCAGTTTATTTTTTAAAAAAGTTTGAAATCTGAAAGTAGATAAACGATTGTAATTTTAAATAAATAACAGAAAATTGAAAATTCATGTCTGAAATAACTGATTATAAATGTTTAAAATGGAAGAACAATGAGAAAAGTTTTCAGGGGAACACTGATTGACTTAGATAATCAGTATCTTTTTTCACAAATTCGTTTAGGATACATCTTTCAACCATAGAACATCAGGGCCTAGACATGTTTTCTTTCTTTGTCTAATCCATGGAAAATGACTGATACAAGGCAAAACTTATTTTTATAAGATTGTTCTGTCTACCTCTTTTTGGTTCAGTGTGTATCCCTGTGCGTTTCGGTATTGGCAAACATGTACAAATCGATCATGTACCTACATTTTTTTTTTGCGCCATTTTAGTATGCTAAGCAATCGTACAATTGTAATGATTGTTTTGTTTCAATCGGTAAATAAATAAAACAATTGTTAGAAAGAACCCGGTACACCATATATAACACGCCCTGCAGTGGGAGGTACCAGAATATCTCTTCCGCATGAGGTGTCACCGTTGGGGGTGAAAGTTCTCCTGAGTGATGCTTTATCCTAAGGTGCGTGTGTCCGTGCCGAATGTATGTATAACTCTCAAGTCTTCTCACTATTACTAATGGAACCTTTGAGATACTGGGCGTCCTCTTGTCATAGAAAACCTTGTCATAGTAATGTGAAGCTCTGTCATAATGGACCTTCTTTCCTTAGCTACCCGTGGACCTTTCATAGACCACGAAGTAACCAAAAACGCAACTGGGTCTACAAAGGAAACTAAATGACCACAACTCAACTCTCTGATATAAAGATTCAAGAGAAAAAATTTCTTAGGTCTCCAGCTTTTGAGCCCAGTGAATAGAGGAGATAAAAGTTGATCAGACGTCTCCAGCCATCATCTCTATAACATCTGTTCAAGAACAGGAGCTTATCAGTTCTCCAACTCTTGAACAAACCTAGGTGGCTCTAGGGGGTGCAGCCAGTGAGTGACTCATCACTTTCTCATGAGCAGATCATCTGAATCTGCTTTTCACCAAATTCTTGAGCAGCAAAAGCAGATTCTGCATCAGGAGCAGCAGAGACAATCTTCCCTTCAGCATTTTGCAAAGATTTATGCTCTAACGATGATTTACTCAAACCAAAAAAATATATTTATACAACTACATTAATGTTGTCACCTTCAAAGTAGTCCCCATTAGATATTGATTACTTCTACCAGCGCTTTCATAGCTCGAAACACTTCTTAAACTCGACCTTTAGGTCGAGCTTTTTCAAGATCCATTTATTTAGTGTACTTCATCTCCTGAAGACAACAACTTGCTTTGTGAAAGGCGGGTCGACAAGAGTGTTGCAATTTTGGTGTTTGGGAACAGTACTTGTTTTGGATTAATTCTAAGCCACTTGTGGCATCTTAGCAGATGCCACAAAGTTAATAATGAATGAAGCTGAAAATGATAATCATGAAAATTTGACAATCGGACTCTAAATAGCCCTGCAATTGAAGATTTTTGTTATTTTTTGAAAATACCTCGAATAGATGCCCTCATGCCCGCAAAGTCCGGTCTGAATAGCTACAAGCTACCCAAAAGGATCAGATGAGCATCTCCTGGGTGGATGCATTTAGTACCCTGCAGCTATGGGACATCATCTCTCTAAAATGAGTCCCAAGCAACACATTTGTATTGCTTATCTTGTCGAATGAAATCACAGACCGATCGCCGATCATATCCTCACAAGATCGAGGAAAATATACATCTGACAACATTGTAGGGGATCATTCTTCACTAGGAAATTCCGGACCGAATCAGGTTTTCAGTGTTTGCCAGAGTCCCACTCCTGCCAACTGAACTGAAAGGTCACTCACCAAATAAAGAAATCGGCTTTCTTGAAAAACTGGATTTTTTGTTAAGTTTGGATCGGTGTGAGCCACAATAAACCCTCGCGGGTTGAGTAAACCCACTCACTTTCAAAAATTTACGATATACTGAGGTATTCATATGGAATCCAAAATATTGGCTAGCGTAGATATTTTCTATGACAGATATAAAGTATCTTTTCTTCTCTTTTTTTTTCTCTATCTGAAACAGTAGTAAGAAAATCCGAAATTCAAATTCACTTTAAAATTTCTTGAACAGGAATT
The DNA here is from genome assembly GCA_015342105.1 of Leptinotarsa texana. Lineage (NCBI taxonomy): Eukaryota > Metazoa > Arthropoda > Insecta > Coleoptera > Chrysomelidae > Leptinotarsa > Leptinotarsa texana. The sequence goes on along the minus strand of WOGN01009207.1, from coordinate 4,607 downwards.
GAAACACATACAAAAGCTCTCTGTAATTCGATATCGAGAATTTTTTCTTTACTATCATTGGAATCTTAATTGAGTAATAATTTTAACAAGTAACACAGACTGCTCTGTGTTACAAATAGAAACTATTAATAGAAAAAAAGAATGTCACAGAAGTCCCAGTACTCTGGAAGATTCTAATGTTGGTGAAACACTCGAACAATTTCAACACCAAAGAGTTCTTCACATAATTTTGATTTTCAGCGGTTGCACGAAAAAGAGCTCATACAAAGAGGTCTCCTTTAGGATGGGGATTATTCTTCTCGAAATCCAGAAACTCTACCCAGAATAACTTGCCGAAGAACAGAAAAGCTTCCACCCCTATTACCATAAATGTATGTAAATGAAATTCTATAATTAATTTACTGCAAATGGTTATTTTCTTTCATTTGTAGGAAAAATCCATTACTGAATCTGATTTAACTGACATGAAACGTAAACTCCGAACTGTAAAGTCTGCTGACAGCCTAACATCGGGCCACTCAGAGCCAGCAAGTACAGAAGACATTTTAGGTCCTTTACACTCACTCATGAAACCCCCAGGTCACAATAGGTCCGTGTCGCATGATTCTTACTTTGACATGTTACAAAATTCTCAGAACAACTCCGAAGGTTCTCTTCTGGATTTGAGTGAAATACAACTGAACTTCGAATTAGAAGAATCTGAAATGAGAATATTCTCTGAGGATGAGAGCTTGGTCAGTTCTCCAAGGATACATAAAGAGGTATTTGTTCATTGTTTATTAAAATTTTTTATTCATATAAAAATTTGTGGTGTTTTTAGACTCAAAAAAGAATACTCACACGAGCAAGACCTGAGGAATATAACAGTGCTGCAAACTCTAGTAATCCCTCTCCAAAAAAGCAGCCCCGCGTCATTATGTCACCTGAATCTCAGTCACGGAAACGAACCAGACTTGAAGATCAACTCTCTGATATTCAATACATTGACTGCAACACTCCTGATAATGTAGTGTCAACTACGGCTGTGATTCATTCTTTTCCCGAAAGCCCAGTTGTACAAAAAAGTAAACAGTTGTTCGAATCATATCAGCCCAAAAATAAATCTCCAAGGAATTCTGACAACATGGACAAACGACAATCACTGAACTTGGAACCGACTCCCAAACCAATTATTCCAAAATCTCTCACCGAGATCGACATGGGCCAAAAATGTTTAAGGCCTACCAGTCTTGTCACAACATCTACTCCGTGTTCACCAGATTATAAACAATTAGGTGAAAGTAGTGCCAACACTACCCCAGGAGCTTCCTCCACGTATGACAGTTCTCCCACCGAAGGTACCTACCACCACCTTATACAAAATGAGGCTGAATCTTCCCACAAAGCTACTTCTCCAAATACTCCAAACTATGAAAATATCCTAACGACAATAAATATCATTTACAAGTCTCCACCACGAAGTCTAGCCACATCACCTGTCAAAAGCCCAACAACAAATATCTATGAAAACGTCATTTTGAACCCGGAAAAGGTCACAATACCAACTTCTACTGCTTCGCTACCAATCCAAGAAGCTAGTCAACCGAATTTAACTGCAAATACGGACTTTCCTGAAGCGCAGTCCGGCGAACGTCCTAAAAGCCTGAGCGCATTAGAAGATATCACATCCAACAAAGACTCGACAATAAAAGTTAATCTCAGTTCCAGTGCAATTTGCAATACTAGCGAGCAGTTGTCACTCGGCAGCTTTAGCGATCAAAAAACCTTTAGTTCTAATCAGTCATCTAGCTCTAATATCCAATACACAGCAAGTATCAGCTCTGCGCCTTATCATTTCATTGAAAATTCGGAACAGTTGACCCCTACTGACCTGAGCCTCAGCGAAGTTGTAGAAAGCTCGACTGAAAACCTTTCTACTAGTCATACATCGCTCAGTTCTCCGATAAGCCCTTCGAAAAACAGTCTCAGTCCCAATGTGAGTCCGACACAGATCTACGATTGTTCCTCACAGGAACTTATAACTCCTATCAGCCCAACAGATACACAAGTTACCAGCGACGGTTTGAGTACTGAGAATCTTTGCAAACAACAAATCAAAGCAGAATGTTGGCCATGTGAACAACCAGTCAATGAAAATCATGCAGATTTGAGTCCTATAAAAAGTATACCTGAATCAGTGTCAAGTCCCAGTAGATCTATCAATAGTGACAAAAGAAAATCTGATGAAACTGAGTGTTTGGATGACTCTGCCATCTACCAACAAGTGAAATATTTCAGAAGATCCATTCATGAGGTCAATGCTCTACTAGACCTTGAAAACGGTTTAGCAACGTCCGAGGAGGATAATGACGGTACTGAGAATGTGTATGAAGATATCCTGGTTAAGAATGGTATAGTCAGAGATGATTGTGAAGTTACTTCAATCCCAAAACAAGAAATTGGTGAGGGAAGTAATATTCAAACTGAAAGAGAGGTGATTGAAGAAAATTATGATTCTTTAGAACCACATATTTCTCATGTCTATGAGAACATTGATGGTGAAAATTTGCGTAACGGAATGATATATGAAAATGTACAAATTGACGAGGAAAAGACTGATAGTCCTATCCAAAACAGTGGAGCTTCATGCAAAATAGAAGTGGAAAGTAATCCACAAACCATATGTGAAATACAATGTAATAAAGAAGAATCGGTAGCTATCGAAAAACATGAACATGTTGTCTCTAGTGAGAAACCAGTATTACCTATAGATGTAGAGAAAATAGACTCGAGTGAAAATGAGAATAGTACAAATAAAAGAAGTAGTTCTAAGTTGAAGAAATTTTATGAAAAAGACAGTTTGCCGCCTTGCTTAAGAGCTAGGAATCTCAAGCATCAATTGAAAACCCGATCCCTGGATGAAGAAGAATTTCAAAAAGAATTAGGTAGTAATGTAGGTCTGCACAGAATATCTTATGATGAAACCTTAGGCCACAAAACGAATTCTCTGCCAAAGACTCTGAATCAACCGAAATCTTTACCAGACGATGATGGAAGAGTGAACTCCATCCATCTCGCTCATAGTACAGAAAATATTCGAAATAACTTGACTGAGGAAGAGGAACAGAAAAAAAGAGAACGAATAGACAGATATAAAGAAGAGAGGCGACGAGTATTACAGGATAAATACAGGTAAGATCTATTCTATTAATATTTCATTGCCTCAAGATAATTTATCTTTTATATTTATTGTCAAGTTTGTAGTCCCACATCTGGAATTCAATGGTATTACATACCTTGATCAAAACAAAATAAAAAAAAAACACTACACTTTGATACATTCTATAAAAGGTAGATATCAAAAAATGAATTTCAGAGAAAAACAATTTTGACAAAAAAGTAATATTCACCTTCGTAGTAAATAATATCCCAATAAATAATAAAACAGAAATTGTGAATCAATTTGCTTCTCATTTCGCGAGGACAGCTTCTGAAAATCTGGAAAAATATATGGGTCGGGATATATCGCTACCTCATACCGTTTCTGAGTTTTATGAAAACTTAATATTTTTAAAAAACTTTCAGAACTGGAACTACTATTAGCGATCCACTAGCTAAAAAATAAAAAATCAATGTATAGCAATCCAACAGATCATTATCATTGTTGTTTATTATCGCTTACCAATAAAAAAAATTATATTTAAAAAAAATGGAGAAATCAACTCTCACTATTAAATTTTGTTTATTTGGAGAAATGAACCCTTACTATCGAAGATTTTTGTCATGAATTAGTTTGACTATATGAAGGAAAAAATTGTTAAGTATTGTTTTGTTTTATTTTTTTTTTTCTTTCTATTGAAATCCATAATATAAACAAATTTGTTTCTTGGGATAAATAAAGGAATAGTTCAAGTTATATAACAGTGAAGTTCAATAAATATGTCATCAATATCTACAATTCTAGTGTGGCTTATTAATCGGTCAGTCTTGAGGGGGTATGATGATACAGGTAAACTCCTAGAAATGTGCCTAGATATAAATCTGTCTTGGGAGCCTCAAATCGATCATGTGTGTGAAAAATTAAATTGAGTAAAATTTGCAGTGCATCAGTATTTAGTATAAATGATAGCTGTGCACTATTCTTTGGCCCTCTCGCATAATGGTTCAAAATATTGTTTGTTCTAATGGAAATAAAAGTAGAAAAGTCCATAATCAACTTGTCTTTGTAAGTGATTGTGTTGCTGCTTGCTGAAATTCGTTGTCTGAGGATGATTTTACATATCAATCGTCTTTCATAACATAAAATCATGCCTTCGACGTGTTATGTGTGGATGGTGATTGGTGAACTTTTACAAAATACCTAGTGAATTTCTGCTTTTACCAAAGGAAATAAGCAGTTGCATCCAATTGAATTAGAAATTAGAAGCAACTAGAGCTATTGGACATGTCAGGATTCATGTAGAAAGAGTAATAGGTTGCATTCGTCAAAAATATAGGATTCTATCAGATTATGTGCCAATTTCTCTGCTTGTTTGTGGTGAAGATACGATCTTGGATAAAATAGTGACTGTGTTGTGGATTGATTAATACCTGGCCACCAATAGTACTTTTTAGTTAGATTGAACTTA
>WOGN01009206.1:0-10930 GCA_015342105.1 Leptinotarsa texana | reverse complement strand
AGATTCGATACCGATTTTTCCCCACATGTTAAGTCTTGGCATTGTCTTTAACTTCTGTTACATCATTTTCTTCAACGTCTTCAGTAGCAGACAATTCCGAGTCAGTATCGTGTTCTGATTCAATATTATAATTTTCTGGCACATCGTCAACATCACTGTCAATTACTTCACTGAACCATTTTGAAAGAGTTTCTTCATAATTAGAATCTCCCAACCGTATTCGTATTACCGTATTACTTGGCCCCGCCATGTTACTATAGAAGTGTCGCTCACAAATTACTTACAAAAATAGTCCGACGTCGTCTCTCAAACGACGGAAAAACTATTTTCTAGCTTTACTAACAGAAAACTATCGCAATCAAGTCGAAAGTACACTCGCTTATTATGCTCGAATAGAGTAGGGATTAGATGGAATAACAGGTTTCAGAATGGTCCAGTGACCAATAAAATATAATTATTTGAATACGGGAGTCTGCTAGACGACGACGGACTACTTAAGGGCTAATTTGAGATTATAATTTTTAATCACTTTATAGAACATATCCACCAATCGTGAAATATGAAATGCCCACTGTTTGTTAGTTATGAAAACAACTATTTGTGAAGTATGAAACGAATTGGAACCATAGAAACCGTTCAATAATCAACATTTAAACAATGTAAACTGTATTTAAGCTGTCAAATTATAGTCTATAACTGGTTACAAAATATCCATGAGTTGAATACCAATGAAAAAGTGCACATTGTACTGTTAGACATATCGAAGGCCTTCGACCGTGTATGGCACGAAGGCCTTCTGCACAAATTAATAGCGTTCGACCTGCCTCGGGTCCTGATCCGGTGGATTGGATCTTTCCTGAAAGTCAGAACATTTCAGGTGAGAGTAGAGGGCTATCTGTCTGTCAAAAGAAAGATCCTCACTGGAGTGCCACAGGGAGCAGTGCTCTCTCCGACGCTGTACTCATTTTACTCCAGTGACCTTTCGAGGCCTGAGCGTGTGAAGATATCCCTATACGCCGATGACACGGCTCTTCTCCCATCTTCCATAGATCGACAACTCGGCGTCGTCTACATGCAATGTGCATTAGACGAACTCAAGCGCTAGTATTTCGATTGGAAGATCCGAGTGAACCCGAACAAGACTAAGGCGATAACCATGGGAAGATTGCTATCTTCTTCGACCAGAAATTTAAGAATCTCTGGAAAGGAGATTGACTGGCAAGCGCGGGTAAAGTACCTCGGCCTTGTAATAGATCGTAGTCTTACTTGGAACCCGCACATTATGTGCGTTAAGTCAAAGATCGAGGGTCGAGTAGCTAGTCTGTACCCTCTGATCAACAGAAAATAAAAAATGAGTTGAAGCCTGTCATCATGTATGCTTCAGGCGTCTGGGGACAAGCGGCTACCTATAATATCTCCACTCTGGAGAGATTACAAAACAAGTTAATGAGGATGACTGTGAATGCTCCTTGGTTAGTGCGGAATGAAGCCATCCGCAGAGATTTGCAGCTGCTTTCCATTCGGCAGACATCCAGTCGAGGAATCGGCTAGTTTTTGATGGTGTGGAAATTCACGAAAATTCGTTAGTTAGGGAAGCTATAGATTATACTGTAGGCGACCCCTCGCGATATAGAAGGTCCGGACACTCTGTCGAATGAGGCCCTCATGTCCCCCGTTAAAAGGATGAACAGATCTTTCATCCATCCCACCCCAGCCAGGTAGGGGTACCCCGTGAAGGGCGGTACTGATGTTTGAGGACTTCATGCCGCCAACATTCCCTCAGTCATGAACCCATTTGTCCTTCTTCGAAAATAATCAGCTGAAACGGTAAGGAAGCTGGTCTCCAACCCGTCTGAAACCAAGATGGCTGTCGAAGTCACATATTGTCTCCAATCGAGGACCGCCTGCCCGGTATTGACGATGTCCTATAGGCTGAAACAGCTGTCTACCGGTGGCTCTTAAATTTAAATCAATATGGGAATGATCAAAATAGTAGTACTGTATATATGTAGACAGTAGAACCCGAATATTTATTGAGACATGGAGCTACAAAAACACAATACTTCGGAAACCACCCAATACTGTTTTCGGAATAGAAAGATTTTGGCTCTCTTCTCCATCTTCATACATAAAATGTTGAAATCTTTCAAAGGCAGGAAAAAGCAATTAATTTCAAAATAAACTCTTACAAAGATGTGTAGATCACGCGAAACAAAGTGGACTTCCATATCAACATTGAATCAGATGAGATTAAAAAAAACTTATGAAAGAGAAATATTTTCGTCTAATTCAATCATTATATGAAAGTAGTTGTTCCGAGAGGATTTTTTCCCAGTTTGTGTCTGAAAGCTATTTCTTCGCATGATCTCCACATCTTTGTAACTAGTTTATTTTAACATAAATTGCTCTCTTCCATTGTTTGGAAAATTTCCATATTTTTTTAAGAAGATGGAGACGTAAAAAGACAAAATCTTCCTTTCCCAAAAACTATTCGGTCCTAAAAGTATACCGTTTTTCATGAAAACCTAATAGTACAACTGATCAGAAATCCTTCATCCTTATATTTCAATATTTCAAAATTTTACAAACTGAAATAATTGAGGTATCAGTCCTACAAACTTCCCCACCTGTCATACTCTGATTTGTACTTTTTTGTACACCCCTGTATTCGAAAACAGATTACAAACCGATCAACTTACTTCTCTGTAACTATTGACTGCTCTCTACAAAGCAGAGATGTTTACTATGAGTGTCAAAGTATTTTATTCAAATATAATTTATGTGACAAAATTTGATATTCGCTACATTGCCTCAACTCCTGATAGATCATCCGTGAAACTAACTTCAGTAAAACTTTATCTAATGGGAATTAATGTATACACAAGTTGAGTAAATCGGTACTTACCTAAAATTGCCATAACAATATCATCTCTTAAAATCTCTATAGAACCTCTTGATATGAAGTAGAGCGAAGTCAGCACGTCTCCTCTATGTACTAGCGTATCACCAGGCGGGGCGTGAGTCGTTTTGAACTTTAAAGAAAGTGCCCTAGAATTCAACAAAAATATATGATACGCTATTATCAATGAAAAAATACCTCTGCTCATTCATTAAAAAACCAATCAATAAGCATGCTGACAGTGTTCAAATACAACAAATATTTTGTATTTGAATGCAATAGGATTTATGGACGATCAAAAAAGTTTTTATTTATCGATGGAATAGCCTTAAGTTGGTTCAAAAAATATCTCAATTGCAGGTCACAAATCACTAGAGTGGGGAAATGTTTCTCAAATGAAATTTCAAACAATATAGGCGTACCCCAAGGGAGTGTCCTGGGACTACTGCTGTTTATAATTTACCTAAATGATATGAATTATATACAAGGTTATGAGTTTTTGAATTTATTTGCAGATGACACGTTACTTGCATCTTATGGAAATGACGATGTAGAAGCAGTTGAGCGCATGAATCAACTGTTTGAAAAAATTGAAATATATTTAAACGAAAATTAACTGAAAATTAATACGAATAAAAATCAATGATAATTAGTAAGAAACATAAACTGAAATCAATTGACTATGAAAAGCTTCAACTCGAAGTGCAGGGTGACAAAATTGAATGGGTGTCAGAATTCAAGTATTTAGGCTTCGTGTTGGATGAATCACTAATACTCAATGCATACTGTGACTATATTCGTAAAAAGATATAAAAAACAATTTGTTTTCTCCAGGATTCCATCGGAAGTTTCCATGTTTTCAAAAATAACAATATACACAATCATTATACAGCCCCATTTTGATTATTAATCCACTCTGCTTTATCTTTTAGATGAAAACAATATACAGAAGTTACAGAAATTGCAAAATCGAGGTTTAAGAATCATCTTAAAATGTAATAGATACACTTCTATTCAATGCATGCTGAGTGCCCTCAAGAGGTATGATGTGACCGATAGACTATATTACTCAAGTATGATATTTATTTATAAAATATCCAGAAATTTATTACCATGATATTTTGATTCCTTCATTACGTACAATAATCAAATGCATGACTACAACATAATAACCACCAATCAATTCCACATTTCCAGGACAAGAACAAAGCAATCTATGAAATCGTTGTTTTTCAGAGGATTCAATGATTTCAAGCAATTACCATACCACGTTAAAGATTCTGTTACCTTATATTAATTCAAGGTTCAGTTGAAAATATATATTACATCATGTACTCTATGATATTTTCTGATTTTTTGAAAATTTTTATGTTTCACATCGTCGAATTGTTTTATTGGTTCGAGCTTTTATGTGTTCTGTTTACATCATGTTACGTTGTTGCTACATTGTAATATGTTGAATAATTCATACCCATAATTGTTTTTATGCCCTAGTATAATTTCAATATGGAACTATTCTGAATACTCCTGATTTATTCTGTGTTATGGGACAATATTCTCAGGAACACATTTCAATTTTTAGCTTTTCAGCTTCTTATATTTTTATATTATTTGAACGTATTTTATTGTTAGAAGAATTTTTATACTATTTTAATATTTTTTAATATCATTTTTACCATTTTGGACTAATATTTATATTGGGATTTCCTATTTTCAAATAAATAAAAAAATCCATATATTACATTTGGGAATGACATAAGAACATAAGCTTTCACGGCTGGAGTCATGATTATACAGAACAAAATCTGTGCTGGTAGGCCCTGGTCGAATGAAACTTATAGTATTGTAACGAATTAACGAATTGACACTCTTAAACTTTATTTCTAACAATATTTCACTATCAAAAACTAATTTATATTCAATACTCAGTAACTAACGCTTAATTTATCTTCACAATTTGAATTCCTTGTGTAACCGCTCGATTCGCTTTCTGATATCATAATACCCATAAACGAGGAGCCGGCCTTTTATATCGGTAAAGGTCCATCGTAGAATTCTGTAGTCGTTTCGGGATGGCCTAGCCTTTCCACGGTGGTTTCAGACTGCATTATTTCGCGGTGAGTCATGTATTTATTCGATGAATTGGCTAGCGCATGGGTGAGGGGCGGCTTCAGATTCGTTACAGTATCAAAATCTACAAAATGGCATTAACACAGAGGTAACGTTATTTGCTCTGATTGGTATTTAATTCATCAATGCGGACCATAGTATTCGAGCAACCAAGTCGTCATCTCCCTGGATCACTTACAATATCAAATAGATGCTCAAGCTCCAAAATAAGTTAGGTTATCTTTGTGATATTACTTTGAATTGATTTCCTATATCAATCAAAGAACAGCAAGCGCCAAACGTGATGGCGAACCCGCTCTCATGCGCACAAACTCATTTTCAATGTACAGCTCTTCAAATATTTTCAAAGTTTTTAGTATGAGTCGGATACGTTATCAAATGTGAAATAAATTTAAAAAATAACTATTTCAACACAAATCTTTATTTTGTATTAGATATTTCAATAAGAACCATTGAAAGAGGGTTAAAGGAGGGGAACAATTATTTTCTGCAAATAACGGAGAAGTAAAATTTTCCACCCCAAGAAAGAAGCGGCCTAGAAGAGCACCGGATATTCCCGAGTATGAGTTTCCAATATTAGATATATCATTTACGACTTTCATAAGACAGAATGGTGTCGTATTACGGCAAAAAAGTTCCAACACAAAATTAATGACGAAATGGACGAATGAATCAAACAAAGGGTTATTAAAACATATCGTGAACGGACCAAGAGTCATTATTTCCCATGCAGGAGGTGACATGGGCTTTATACCTCAATATCGGCTTATATTTAAATCAGGTACAATATCAGAGAATTAGCATTCAGAAATGAATTCTGACAATTATTGTAAATGATTAAAAGAAAAGTTAATCCCAAATTTACCTGTGAATTCGGTAGTCGTGGCCAATCATGTCCCATACCATAATATTTAAATTAATCCAGCCCCAACACAAACTCTAGAAAGGCTCACATGGTGAAGTTGCTGCACCAAAAATATCATTATTTTCACCCCTAACATGCTCAAATCCAAAGTATACGAGTTGATCAGGGTAAATAAAATGCATTGTATCAGATACAAATTTGATGATGTTCTGCTTGAACACGGATATAACGTTTTGCGACTTCCACCCTACTATCCGGATTTGAATCCTATTGAACACATTTGGGATGCCAATCAAAAACAATGTGTTACAAAAGAATATAACTCACATAAAGTGGTTGCCCAAAAAAAAGCATTATGTTCACCTCTAACATGCTCAAATCCAAATTATACGAGTTGATCAAGGTAAATCAAAAGCATTGTATTAGATACAAATTTGATGATGTTCTGCTTGAACACGGACATAAAGTTTTGCGACTTCCACCCTACCATCCGGATTTGAATCCCATTGAACTCATTCGGGCTACTGTCGAAAACAATGTATTCCAAAAGAATATAACTTTCAAGTTGAAAGATGTAAGGAGCACGAATTTGATAAAATCACTTCCGAGGCATGTCAAAAACGTTACCGACATGTAGTAGATATAGAGCGGTAATATTGGGAAAATGAAACATCCACAGACGTTCAAATAGAGACCTGGCTGTTATCTCAATCGCCAAAAAAGAAATAACCAGGAAAGGAATTTCTGGCAAAAACATAACAATCTGCACTGATAGCAGATGAGCCCTAGAGTGCCACCAAGATTTAGCCAAAGCCTCGGTAGATAATAACATTATCCTGAGGTGGATTAAAATGCACGAAGGAGTTAATGTAATCGCATTCCCAACTCTTTAGCCAAGGAAGCGGCTGGACTAAGAATTTTAGCACTCAGTGGCACATACGGTATGATGCCTTTGACAATTACGGAACTAGCCAAACGTTACACTTATGCTCAATTTCTAAAGAGATGGGATGCGCCGAAGAAATATGTGGCGATGACCAGGAAAAACCTACGCTTAACAGTAGAATTTCTGACTGGCCACTGTCAACTAAGGAAACACCTCCATAATATGGGGCTAGTGGACACACCTCTGTGCAGAATGTGTGACTACAGGAAGATGAAACTGTCAGGTATGTCCTATGCCGTGGGGTGTACTGTACCTGTTTATTATTAGGCTACCTATTTATAATTAACACCTCCTTTCATTAACCTAATTTCAAACTACTGTAAACATGTGTGCACATTTGAAGAATACAATTAGGCTCCCCTTGAGACTATCCCACCCCATCCCAACAACCAAGGCAAGGATCTTACGTAACATCCACAACCTCCCATACCGCTATCCAACTCAAACCTTATACAAATTAGTAAATACCACACCAATTAACTTGAGATTTTAGGAACTCCAAGGACGATATGTTACCAGAACGATGAGCAGCGACAACACCGCCGTCATCAACACGCTGACTACACTTTGGACACTCCGTGGAAGCCCCAGAGGGATACCTAGGAAGAAGCTTCCTCTAGATTCCCTCTATATCGTAAAACGAACGTATATATTCCAAATATTAATAGAATATTCTTGGAATATATACATGCCTTTAGAATATTCATAGAATACGCTTGAATGAATATGACAGGATCATTCCCAAAAGGACATAGAATGTCTATTAAAGGATTATTCTCTCGTGACTCCCGGCTCACACAGCACCGTAACAAAAATATCGAATCAATAACTTAATGTATTAACCCTTATAGTGTTAACCAGTTTTTGAACTCAGATTCAATTCATCATATTCTGATGAATGGGAAACGAAAAAAAATTCGAATGGTTCGATAAATGAATCAATTGCATTAATAAACCAATTTATTCTCATCCTATTTTTCTTTTTGTATTTGAAATTATTCAATTACAAAGCGACAAATCCTGGCAACATAGAAATGGGGAAGTGAAGTATTGGAGTAAACGTTTCTCATTGGTCAATTGAAGTGTAGTTCGCAACAGTCGAAGCTCTATGAAAGCGGCTGCCCCTTAATGCTTGACAGCTTTGCTTTGAAATCGACAATTGGTTCAACATGGCAGTTGGCACTGATGCTATAGAGAAACTGACAATCGCAACGCACCCTGACCATCCCAAAGGAACTACGGAAAAATAGAATTAAACACGTGATAACCATAGATCTAACTTCAACCCTACAGAAGTATAAGCCCTCAAAACCACAACATAAACTATCTGTATTGACCCAAAACTGAATATACGTTTTTGAATTGTATTAATTGAGAAAGCTATATATTGTAATATATTGTGGATATTTAAACAAGTGTACTTTTTCATTGAATTCCTAGTAATTATAGATATCCATCAAGTATCCGTCAAATCAAACAAGAATGAAGCTTTTAAAAAATTTAGGAGACAGGACACTCCGGGCTTGGGATTATCATAAATCTCTCCATGATTACGTTGGTAATACTGCACAGTTCAATCATGTCTTGAGAAGGACAAACACTAGGACTACCTGGAGTATGCTTGGATCGCTTAGTATACTTCGTTATAAAAGTATTTCTGCCATACCTCGAGAACTAAAAAACATTTCATAAATGCATTCATTAAAAATAAAACAGACCATCAAATGGATCTTCGTGAGATGTATGCTTCACTGATTTCTGAAAATGGTTTCTAATTCAAAACTGTTTATAGTGAAACAGTCATGAGATATATAAATAAAATCAAAAGTAATGCTGTAGGTTGTGGCAAAATTCCTATCCGCATGCTACACCTGGTGATACCTCATTTGCTGCCGCATATTACATTGATTTTCAGTTTGATTATCACAAGTCGATTTCCGTCTAAATGAAAACATGCCAAAGTTAGCCCTCTAGCAAAATGTTCCGATCCCACCGAATTGTCTGATATTCGTCCCATATGCCTACTTCCAACTCTGTCGAAAGCACTAGAAATGATCATTAAAGAACAAATTTCCAACTACGCTGTGGAGAAAAATCTCATTTCTGACGTGCAATCAGAGTTTCGCCCACAATTCAGTACAATACCACTGACCCTTATCACTGATTATATTTTCAAGTCATGCGATGAAAAAATACTTCTCTCATTTTGCTTCATTACAGCAATACCTTTGATTTGTTTGTATTGTATAAAAAACTTCAGTATTTTGGTGTTTCTCAGAGCGCAAGTATTTATCAGAACGGAATCAAAGTGTCAAACTGAATGGTGAACAATTCACTTCACTTGTCAGAAAATTTGGAGTTCCACAGAATTCTGTATTGGGACCACTTCTTTTCGCCCTCTACTAAGTGATTTCCACCACTACGCCGATGATACCCAACGATACTCTTTCAGTTCCCATGAAATTGAAGAGGTTATTATTGATAAAAATCTCCAATCAACATTTGATATATCTTGCCATGAGAATGATGCAAAAATAAACAACTCATTTATTTTACAATACCTTAATGATGAAGAATACAATAAACCAAGATGCTTTGCTGTATTAAGTACTGGCAACTCAAGGCTAAATACTAAGATTTTTAGATTTACAATATACTACTTCAAAAATGATAGTTAACTTGGATGGTAGAGGCTTAAGACCGAACACAACCTGCTATATTTTTCAAAAATAATTATTCATGGAAACAGTAAATTCTTCTCATTTTTCCAAAATTCATTCAGCAGTTTATCAAAATCAGTCACCATGCTTATTTGAAAACTATTTACACTTAGTATCTATACATATTACCAGATCTTACCTCAGACAACCTGGACTGGCTCCATCGAACACGCTACAGTTTTGAAGAAGATTCCTGTTCAAATGAAGGCAAATATCTGCTTGCAGACATTCCGGGAACCCTTTTAACACAGAATTCATGTCGATACCGTTCGTGTACGTCCAGGCATGCTGGAAGTACTCCTCCAAACGTTGCCTCAAGGGGTTTGGGATCTGATGGAAGCGTATAAACTCCCTAACTCGCAACATCTGGGTGTGATATCTTGCTGTTCCGGAGTATAACCGCTGGATGATGGCCGAAACGTTACCGAAGATGCTGGCATACATTAGAGCTGGAATATTACAGTATAACTATAACTATGCAGTACAATATACAACACGTGTTGATAACATAAATTTATTAAAAACTAAATATTATTGAAGTTTCATTCCAACACTAAACCGTTATTTCAACACCTCGACACGTGTTTCGATCACCAAGTGATCATCTTCAAGAGGAGAGTTTTAATCTGCCTCTTGAAGATGATCACTTGGTGATCGAATCACGTGTCGGGGTGTTAAAAGTAACGGTTTGGTGTTGGGATGAAACTCCAGTAGTATTCATTACTACACCAAAGGTTCTAAACAGTGCATCACTAGTATATTATTTGTCCAATGAATAATTATAATTGATATTATGTTACACTGAATTGGGATTATAGGAAAACTAGTATTCGCCTCGGCTCCGCACGGGTGCAATGCTGATATTGAAGATAAATGTGTGCGATTGCTGCTAATGATAAAGTGAGATAGGGCGAACCTTTCAACACGCTATTTATAACTTCGCGCCGTTGCGCCAGCGGGTACCGCCGCAACAGCTGTCACTGACCTTCAAATCTTTGATATCTTCGAAAATATTCATTTAAATTACATATTGTGAAGAGCCATATTGACCTATTCGAACGGAAGTCATTTTTTGTGGAGGAAAAATCAGTTTTTTATCGACCTTCTTTGGGTATTCTTTACCTTCCACAATCTGAAAAATATAAAAATTCTATTACTCCATCTTGATACAAAAAAGAAAGATGAGGGAATCTTCCAAAGAAAGGAGGGAAGTAGATCTATACATGGATGTGTAGATCATACAAAGAAGTAACTTTCAGACACAAACTGATAGAAAGTCTTCCTGAAACAGCTACTTTCATATAAACATTGAATTACACGAAAGAAAAATTCTTTCGAAACAAATACTTTTATATGAACACTGAATTATA
>WOGN01009205.1:0-10930 GCA_015342105.1 Leptinotarsa texana | reverse complement strand
TATTGTTGCAAACTCAGGAGGGACCTACCCGAAGACAAATATTCACGAAAATCATAATTATTCATTGTACATTAAGTGATAATTTGTTTTAGTATAGTTGTTTTTTGTAATTTTCACCAAAATATATGCTTTGATGTCAAGATAAAAACTTGTTGTGTCATTTTTTTTTCATCGATACAATATTGGTTAGTGACCCTACCCTAGTGGATTCAAAGTTTGATATAAGTTTTCATGTGACAAACAATAGTTATCATTTTGTTGTCCAGTGAATTGAATAATTTCGGAGCTATGTAACTGAAACTTTTTTGACCGACTGTTTTGTTAATTTTTGGAATGTTTAAAGTTCCTTGCCATTCCATTAGCTATGACTTAAATGAATCCGTTACTAGAATGCTTATGCTAGCAAATAAGAATAGCAGATATATTGGTTTATTTGATTCATCTCTATATTCTTCCAAGAATCAGATTAAACGTATTGACCTACTATGAAGAAACTGCTGAATATTATTAATAATTAATTGATATTTTGTAATCTCAGTATTTATATTATTCTCCATTTTTCTTCTCTCAAACAGTTTATGTGTTCATTGTAAAATGGAAAGTCCGTAAATGAATAAATAGATGTGGTAATAATTTGGACGCAAGTAAAATCCAATTCACTCTCAAACTGGGTGTTGCGTCTGTATTAGTGAGTCACTACTATTATTATTATTATAGTTGGCAGTTGGAGCAACTCAAAACTAGAGTACTCAAGACTAAAGTGGAGACTGATCATTCTTCTAAAATATATACCCACTTACAATCTAACGCTCCGAAAAAGAAACCTAAATCGCTTTTTTTTCTGAAAATTCATTTTGTCTGATGTACTCCAGACTATGTGTCATCTTCAACTGTTTGATGATTTTGCTTAACTTCTCCGATTTTTGATATAACCCAGTGAAGCTGAAGAAAGAAGAATCTAAGAGAATGTTTTTTCAGAAGCAGAGATTCATGCTAGGACATCGGTGATTTTCCTTAATTCCACAATCATTGTAGTCCACAGTTGTTTTGTTCGTTTCTATTATTTCAATACGCGACACTGGTTTTTAACCAATTACCTAAAAGAGTGTAGTATTGCAAATGCTTCTCATTTATCTAGCAGCAGAACCATGTGAAATCTATCGAGGAAAGATCCGACCCAAACTGCAAGTATGAAACCGTCGTCTGAGAGAAATATTTGTCATATGGCAACAGCTCCATTTCATGAAAGAAGCCGAAAAAGATGGAAAATACATCCCATGTACCAACGCTGTAACTGAAATCAAAATAAGTACTGATGACTGTATCAAGGAAAAGTAAAAATGAATCAAAAAAATTATTATTTCGAAATGAAATTTCCAAATAACCACCTCTACACAGTAGAATAAGGTTAATGCGTATCGGCAATGTCTGCCGGACATAATTCATTGTTACTGAAGTAGTTGTTTCGACGCTATAGAAACGATGGAAAAGATTATTGTCAATAGAGTCGAAAAAACAAAAGATTAGAGGAAAGCATTTAAACAGATGCAACCACATTTACAAAATGGGGATTGTCCACAGAAACAATTCACATATTTGTTGCGTTAAAAATCCCAGAGGTTAACGTCATTTTTATTCAGAATCAATAAACCTGCATTCAAAAGAACGGTAGAGTAGCCATAGTTTTGACTAATTCTAGATTTTAAATAATCGTATCTGTACAATACGTAATAGATGAATGATGGACCAGGACCAATTAGCCGACCGGAATTCACACCAGTTGATGATCTCTAGCTGAATACAAATTTAGATTTATGTGTCGGCACCAGTCTAAACAACGGATTGTAATGGAATTATGTGGATGGCAAAGGGTGAAATTATCTTTTATCATTATTGACGATTTCGAATCAGTAATAAAAATCTCATACCAAGCGGAAGGTAAAATCGTTGGCTGATGAAATGGGCAAGTTACACGAAGAGGGAGAGAGAGAGAATACGCTTTATTAGTCAAAGATACAAAATCTTGTTGAAAACGTAAAGGCCTAAAACAATCTTGGATTGAATTAGAGTAAAATACACACACTGAAACAAGGAATGAGACAATAAGTCGATATCGACAATGTACTAGAATGCCTCATAACTATAACAATATATAAAATCCAGCATATGAGAAACATTTTACAACATACGGAATACGTCATTATAAAATTATTATGAACTTTTACTCTCCTTTTCTGAAATGTTCTACGGAACTTATTTCTTCAACCTGGTCATACAAATATTGTTGATAAATAGAAGTAAAAAACCCTTTTCGAAATATTCATTTGTTTATTCAAAATAGTAGGTTTCAGTATAATTCCCCATAAAACTAACGTGTCGCAGAGGAAAAACAATTAGGGTAATAACAATTCGTGTTGAATATTAATCCAAAGTCATTTTTCATGAAGGGTTTTCATTCACCTTTCATTGATGTTTTTTCTGATGTCTTGTATGTCTATAATTTTCAAGAACATTCATAAAATTTTTGGAATTATTCAAAATTTCCAATTAGCAGTAACAATCAGTAAATCCAGGGGCCTTGAAAAATTAAGATATGTGTTTCATTTATTCACTTACTAGTGACTCGATATGGCCTCGCACGGGTAGCAAACATATGCCTACATTTTTTTGTCATCAGCATGTTGATGAAGACGGTGACCATCCTTACTTGGAAGACGTGTTTTTGAACATTTGAGAGCTGAAAGTTTTTAGATAGTACCATAACAGTCTAGAACATTTGAGCGTATTCGAAAGCATTCCATAAGATTCCAGAACACCCCAGAATGTTGTAAAATGTCGGGAGTAGTAAGAACCGCCCAGAAAAATCCTAGAGTATTCCAGACCATTTTTCACTTTTCATTTTATATTGATTGCGAGACAGTCTGAACATAAAGAAACCCACTTCGCCAATTTGTGGATGGTGACACACCAATTATTGAAATTTATATTTGCACAGAGCGAAAATTCTTCCGAGCCGTCTGCAGCAGTACTCCAAATGCATATCGTTTAATTTTATTACTACTATCAATTCTACAGTTGGATGTACAAGTACTCTTTTTCCTTTGTGCTCTCTGTATAGCTTCTTGAAGAAATGGTTGCAACAGGTGGTACCATTGCCTAAACTTTGAACCGACACCGATTTCATGTGTGGAAGATACATTTATGAAAGAGGCTTTTTGTGCAAAGATTCACCACACAGTGGTGATTTGAGTAAACATTTTTTGAGAATCATCCATCAGAATAAATTCCAACGTTTAAGGTCCATATAGATATTAATTTAGAGCGGATTATATCATTGAAACAGTTGATTTTAGTTAACTATAGAGTCGTCAGGATTTTTTACAACAGTTTCTTTTTGTATATAGAAAAAAAATAGCTTTTGTACAATTTCTACTAAGTTTATTATTTGTTACGACCGGTTTCGGTTTATTAGATCTTTTTCAGGTAACTTGAAAAAGGACTAATAAACCGAAACCGGTCGTAACAAATAATATACTTAGTAGAAATTAGACAAAAGTTGTTTTCTTCATTCTATATTCAATATAAATTTCTACAAAATAAATAGGTCATCAATCGAACAAGTTTTTTTGTATTATAGTTCTTCCAGGTAAATAATTAAAAGTACAGAAATAGATAAAACATAAAAATAGAAATAAATTTAATGAATTGGACCCAATGAGGTCATTAAAAAATTAAAAACTCGACCAAATCAACGAAATCGACGAACATGGAGGAATTGTCCGTGGTGGTTGTGAACCCGACTCAAGATCGGAAGGCCGTGGGTTCGATTCCCGCCTCGACCAGGTATTTTTCTCGGGAGAATTTATATGGTGGAAGCTGAGATGATTCTGCAACTGTGTTAGGAATCACACGTTAAGAGGTATGACCTCATTAGTCCTTAGCTAGCACAAGTTTCTCAACTTCTGAGAGTTGTCGTTCGTATGGCGGATTAACGGATTAACGGAAAAACAGACAGAACAGTTAACAGACCTACATTGAATATTAAAAGGTTTTATTGTGCACGGGGAGGAGATGGTCTTTAACGTGTCTGGACTGACGTGTCTTTGACGGATTTTGAAAATCAAAGGAATTTAGTTGGAGAAGTACCTATTAAATAAAAGCTTTGAGTTTCTATGATGCTTTCTGAAGGTTCAGTGCTTGCTCTAGGGCAAGACCCTGCATTTTGATTATGGTTATTTTGTATATGGTTATTTCATATTGCATAACACCGCATAAAATAACTATTTTTGCCACTAAATGTCAGTTTTGAAGAAACATTTTTTCATCCATCATTTTCACTATTCTGCTGTATTCTCAGAAAAAAAATATAATTTTTCAAATATTTCATTTGCTTTTCTGATGAACAATAAAAATCTGTTTTTTGTTGAACATCTGTCACCACCTCTCCACGAATAAAAACTTTCAGAAGTCTGAGCAAGGTATTACGTTCAACTTATGGTTCCTAGCAACATTCTTTATAAACGAATACATTTTTACATTCGATTGTTTTGAATAGTGGAAATTTGAAAAAAAAACAATGCATCATTAAAAAAAATAAAAAGACCAAATAAAAAATAGAAAAATTAAATTATCCAAAATGGATGATTATATTCTATCATGACAGATTGAAAACTAACCAAAAAATACTTCATAGCAAAAAAAACAGCAGTGGCAATAACGATTTGAGAAAAAACTATATTTGCGGGCGAAAATAAAAGATTGATTGTTTAAGTTGTTTTTGTTCAATACATTTTTTACCAAACACTTTTTCAGAATCATCAGGTTATTTTCTCAAACAAATTTCCAAACAATGCATTCGATTGAGAAACAATTTTTTGAACAATAAGATGGAGGACTGAAAAGCAGAAACATGTGTAGATCTATGTATAGAGTTACTTCTTTTGGAATTGATTACTTCCTTTCTTTCTTTGGAAGATTTTCACATTTTTTTGTATCACAATGGAGTAGTAGGAAGCCAAAAACTTTCTTTCCAAAAAATTAATCAATTCTAAAAATATAACGTTTTCAATTTGAATTGTTCACTATCTTTGGGTGTTTCTATATATTGTGTTTAGAATGACGTCATTTCACTTTTTGTATAAATACTTTAATTCAGACAAACTAGTCCGCCAAATACAACGGTCTGCTATATTTGATTAAGAGTGACGTTATGCTATTTTTTGAATTCTTTTCAGCAAACCTTTCTATTTGACATGGGGATGCATGAAAAACAAGTCCGTCATCTGGGGTTGCCCGCCATACTGAATTTAGAGTGACGCCATTAAGTGTTTTGTATCCTTCTCAGCAAACCCTGTCATTCAATACAAATACCATGAGATTACAAAAAAAAAAACTAGTTCGGCACTTTTGATGAAAAATTGCCTCACTTAGCTAAGAGTGTATGCAAAATTTCAGCTCAGTCCGTATAGTATCATTTTCGAAGAATTAAAAAATGATTTGACACAAAATGTCTATGACATATAGATGTATGGTGTCCGCAAACTAATACCTTTGTGGTACAAAGTACTTCCATATAATTAACCATCAAACCAGCGCACGTGAACAAAGTTCAAATCATTTAAAGGAATAATTCATTCAGGCCATTCTAAACTCCCTACACTATAGGTTAATGGATCTACAGTGTAGGATATAATCCAACGCCTTTCGTGGTATTAGCCAGGGAAGTAGTTGTTTTATGATGGGTGCCAGTCCATTAACCTATACGAGGAATTGGATAAATTTCGGATATGCGGTTGATTACTTCGTTCACAGACAGATGGGGCGATGACAAACCTGTTGTTTGTTGTCCGCTTCAGCCTAGTTCGAAAATCGGAAATCACCGACTTTATGTTGATGATAGACACGACCTTGCACTCACGAGTGGCCAAACAGCCCGAAACCGGTCTCCAAGTATGTTCCAAAAATTGAAAATCTATTGCTGCAGTTGTATCGTCGACGGCATATGCAGGAATAACTTGACTGAAGAATCCTGCACTGATACCTGTCGGATATAATACAACGCTCTCCGTGGTATTAGCCAGGGGAGTAGTTGTTTTCTGATAGGTGTCAGTCCATTGAACTAAAGTGTAGGGAGTTGAGACTTGTCTGAACGAGTTGTTCCTTTAGATGATTTGATTTATAGCCAGTCTTCAAGTATGCCCACTGACTATATGTGAAAGCAGTTCTATATGGTTTTTTCTTCCAACCCACTTAACAAATATCAATAATATTTTGGGTAAATAATTGTGTGATAATGCATGACTGTGTCGTGTGTGGCTATTGTACACAAAAATGATTTCTCAAATACGATTTGTGGTTCCAGATAAATGAAGAAATAAATTTTTATCAAATTAATGAAGAAAAGATAATTGAAAGTTTCTATGGTTTTTAGCATTTTTATTTGTAAGTAACGTTACTGCAGTTTCGTCCTATAAGGACATTTTCATACTCATACATTAAATAAACAGTAACGTTAGTTACAAATAAAAGTGGTAAAAAACATAGAAATTTTCAATTCTCTTTTCTTCATTATGATCTCCCACCACGCTGTAACAGCTACATCCATCAATTTATTTATCATATTACTTACATTAGTTTCAAACCTGATAGATTTTGAAAACACTAGATTTTAATTTCGACTGCAGAAGATTATTAGTTCTTCAATTTGGTCCAGTATTTGGATAAATCTGAGTGAACTACGAACGAATCGATGAATAAAGTAGTGAAGTGCGGTCTTAATTCAGATACTCAGGTCTAGATGGAGTTATAATGCCGCAATGAAGTTGATTCCGAATATGGGAAATCCAATCATACAATGGTTTAGCGGAAAATAATATAGAAATATTTTTCCTCATCATACCTGTATGTTTTTTGGGGGACTGAATCTGAATTTCAACTTTTTACCTTCGGCAAACGTCGTTTTTACATCGAAAATCTCAAAAAATGTTGTCAATTTTTTAAAAGAACATCGATGAGTTACTCTGTCGAAAGTCAGAGCCATCAAGTGTGATAGTATTTGCCTCAATATCAATGTATTGAAAAACCTTGAGTGAATTTGGAAATACTTAAGATAGAGAGAAACTGAGTTTTGAATTGTTCTCATTGTGTATGATGAACAAATCCTAATGAAATCAGCACATCCAGTTACTTTCGTACTAACTATGAAAATTGAATTATACAAAAATCACTTTTTCCTGTTTGTTCTCCAAATATTCGTTATGGAATTTAAACAGACATCACGCACAATATAATATATGAAAGAGTTGCGTTATAAAATTTCACTTAGATTGAGAACTATCATTCTCAATGACGTATTTCGAAGTTTCGGAATGAGACACCTGTCCTATATTGTCACCAGATCCCTTTTGGATAATATTACAAGACGATTCTATTTGAGTTACGATGATAGTACGTATCGACATTCATAAGCTAATTTGATTCAATCCCAGCCAAAGGAATTTAGTTCAGACTGAAAGACTATTTTTGAGAGAGATTAATTTTTTTGGTTTCTACGTGGCGGTGTAGTTTGCGTTCTTTCATGATCCGGGAGTAGCAAAGCTATTGGTAGGGCCTAACAAGCCGGTCAGGCCGAGAGAGAAGAAGGGTACCACCCACTGTGGCACAGGGGGTTGAAATGTGTCCGCAGTAACGCTTACCTGTTGTGAGAGGTGACTAAGAAGGGGGCTTATCCAGTGGTATTATGCGACCCATGAATGAGAGCTGGGTCTTAATAGGTATCACTAACGGAATATCTGAAATACCAGGCAACCTTCCAGAGTACTCGGCCTTGTATTCAAGCAGGAAGTGGATATATGGCCTGAATGTGAACCATTCTATCCCCCTACACTTGTGAGACTCATATCGAATGAGGTGAAATTGAAAACAAAAAATGAGAGGACTCCTCTCAAAATACGACTGATCTGGAGATTCAAGTGAACCATCGTAGTCGAATACAAATGATGCATGACAGTACCTCCGAAACCGTAGTTGCAAGTGTCGAACGCAGTTGCCTAAACCATGAAAAGCGAGGAAAATTGCTGAGGAAATGTGGACTGAAAAACTGACTGAGGAGCCGGCAAGGCATACCGGGGCATTATTCTAGACCATTATAAGCTCATCTTCTTCTCACTTACTGTGAGATTTTTCACTTCATTTAGCGTTTTCATACTGTTAACGCAGTAATGAAATAAGCTATGGGTTTTCATTACGTATCGGCCAACTCCATCACATTTTCGAAATGAGAGACCCAACATACCTACAAATATACTATTCTAACAGGAATCTAACAGGAATGTCCTCTGGTGAAATAAAGATCTGGCACATATAAGACAACAAACTAGAAAAGACTCAAATTTTTTCTTCAGAAATCAGTCCATTTAATTTTCCAACATCATTTCAACCAAATTGTCAAGTTACTATTATTTATATCAAGCCAATGCAGGCCCTGCTAACAGAGCACTTACCCTATGCTTGCCCCGCCAGGGATCTGATTAGATTTTCAGTGTCTGGCAGATACCCAATCTTGCCAACTGACCTGAAAAATCACTAACTGAAAATAGTAATTAGTAACTATCCTCAAGGCTCTCTAAGAGCAATGCCTGTGCGAAAATAGCGGTTCACATTGGATTTGAATCTCTAGAGATTGAATCCATTTGGAAAAATTTTCTCAGGAAGTTTATTCCACATATACGCAGTTCTCCATATGAAAGAGTTCTTAAACAGTGAAGTTGGAGATATACTGAGTTGAACCTCAAAACAATGAGCGTATTTATGTTGAAGAGCTTTGTTGAAGAGATGGATTTGTTTGCTCGAGTTCGAATAGGTGTAAGCCGCAATAAACCCTCGCGAGTTGCAGGCAAGGTCGAATAGACCCACTTACTCTGAATCTACCCTACTGTCTAACCTAACATTATAAGTCAATTCTGAATAACAACATTTCTATAGTTCATTTCTGCTAATAACTAAACTGAAAGAATATACATTGGGTTTGTTTTACGCTTTCATTTACCAACGCAAAGAGTAGAGTACTGAAAGAAGTAAACACTGTCACATTGTCAACGCAGCAAGCGATATCAACAAGAGAGAACAAATACCAATTTGTTTTCCACCGTGACCCAATTTGAAACTAAACAAATACTTTATTGGCTTTAGAAAATGTCTTCAACGACTGGAGTCTTTTTACATTTAATTTTGAACAGTTTACATCGTTTGGGCTTGACTCTCGAAGATTTTAAAGTCGTTATAACGAGACAGAAAACACTGAGAATTGAAAGAGAAATCGTTACCGGAATTGATGGATATAAAGGGCATCGTATGTATAAATGAGAACCGAATTCCCTTTAATCAAGAAAAGTAAATTTACTCTTGATGGTTAATTACGCGACTAATGAAACTATTTACATATCATTATTTGCATGTGTGACTATTTCTACTTGTGTTGATTCTGTTATTGTATACCAAAACGAATGAAATAACAAATAATTACCGCAACAAATACATTCCCAAACACCGGGTGCGCGATAAATTATTTTAAATATGAGTGATAATAAGTAAATGAATTTAATTACCTTCACTTTTGGGTGCAGGAGGTTTTCTCGTAGCCCAGTTGGTTCGAATACTTCGACTTCCAAGCCATTGTCCGTTCATTGCTGCAATCGCACTTTCAGCTTCCTGAAAATAAAAATATCTGTTATTTTCCATTGCAATTGACATATAAAGATTAGGCGTTGCCTTGGTGAAAACATCGATATCAGTATATGAATGATGATTTAATTAATTTCAGCTAATTTCTGCCTTCATATTATGAGAAGCATTGTGAACGGGGAATTATGCGAAAAACTTTCATAAGTACCAATGATATGTGAGGTAACATCTATCGTGGCATTAGCCAGAGAAATAGTTTTTTTTGCCATTTGCCAAATCCTACCGTATAAAAGTTGTAAGAGATGCGTTCATCAAATTTCATACTGAATATTTCAAGGTCAGTAGTTATTTAGTTCAGAAGACTGTCAAATTATTCGTGTCTACCAGAAGTCCATTTTGGCAAAAGCATTGACTTCGCAACCTTGCTAGTTGTGACCTAGTTGATATTTTTGACATTGAAACGGCTAAATATGGGAATTTCAGCACTTACGCTATTGATTTAGAAAAAAAACCAATACTGTTTTCAAATTTATGAAATAGTGTTCTATATTGAATGTCGTTTCAGCTGCGAATAAATATCATTTATAACCAACCGACTCAACAGGTTCGATGAAGGTTTCCAATCGTTAAGCAGAAAAAAGTAAGGGATATTCATTTATTCATAATAAGAACTTTATTGCACGAGAAAAAATGATTCCTATAAAACAGAAAACAATTCAAAATAGTATTTATTATATATTAGATACCTAACTAAAAATATCTCTGAAAATCAATTGGGGGGAAGCCAATTGGAGAAAATAATTTGTTATTTTATCATTGTTATAATAGGGGAACAGGAATTTGTTTGTCGATTGAAATATATTTCGACGAACGAGATAGTATACTCTCACTTCGAGGAGAGATTTGGGTTTTGGACAATTATATGAGCTTTCGTACAGTTCAATACACATAGTTACAATTGAGGTTCTTTGTTCGCATTTTAACTGATCAAACTGAAGTTACTTCAAAGAGTTTGTGACCCGACTATTTCATAACTAGGATGTTATATATTTTTTTTGTGTACAAAAACTTCAATAAATAATTTTGTATTTCATCAGTTCGGACTTCCATTGTCTAATCTAATACCCTGAATTCACAAAAAATTAACATGCAAACTACAACCAAACAAATAAAATTTAAAATATTAATAAAAGCTGAAAAATAAAGATTAAAAATTATTATTAGCAAAAATGAAAAACAAATTGAAAAA